>JAQIXL010000563.1:0-28824 GCA_034700245.1 Poikilolaimus oxycercus | reverse complement strand
GGTGATATTTCGTTCAGAGTCAAATCATAACGGATTCAACCCGGGTTTAAAGTGCGTTAGTGTGCTCATGACTAGAGTAGTCGTCCGGCACCGTTGGCTTGCTACGAAAGAATTCCCTGATTTTTATCTGAATTTCGGGCCTCTGAGTAGGGATTTCGTTTCGGCTCGTTCTCGCACCCCACTGGACATTTTCGAGTCAAACTTCGCCTGCTAATCCACTTAGGGATGTAGTACACATTCCACTTTGAATCGGATCGAAACTGCAAGAAAAGCTTCTAAAAGTTCGAAAAGTGCCACTACTTTCCTAACAAGCCAATACAACTCTAATGCGTCCACTTGATGCTACTAAATTAATTTTCAGTGCAACCTTAAGCCAGCAAAATCTTGTTGTTATGATGTACATTAAGCGATCCAGCATCGCAATCGTGTGAGATAGTGTTGAGTTTCTGTGATTTGTCATTTTTTTTTGTAAAAACAACACGAATAAAATGTTTGACAACTTTTCGAAGAAGCAGTGTGTAATCGGAAAGTGATCGATTTTCTGCGATTGCTGTCAGTTCCCGAGAACATTTTGCTGAAGATAGCGGCTGCATTGCCTCGGAATTACGATTTGACGATTCATGCGGATTCACGGCGGGTGCATAAAATGGTCGGGCGCTCACTTTTGTTTTTCTCTTATTGTAACAGAAGCTCTTCGAGTTTCAAACTCAGTTTTTCTCAATTTTCTAAGCATCTAAAAAAGTACAATATAAAGTGATTCTTTTGATCAGTATGGCATTTTTAGTGCTAAACGTCTTTCAACTTCTTCCATTTGGAGACCTTTTCAATGCTCGCTCCACGAACCGACAAGTGAACGACTGGATTCGTCAACAGGCGAACGTATCGGGATGTCTATTACGTTTCTACAGAAGTCGAAATCGAAAACGTCTTTATCGATTGTCTTCATGCAATCACCGAACGGCACTATGATCAGGATTGCTCGACAAGTAGTCGATAAGGGCGAAACCAAGTGAAACCACTTTGGCATGTTCAAGCAGGCAGTCCACCGTTGCAAACGCGAATTTTCAAACAAACAAAGAGTGTCGCCCAATTTGAGTATTCGGCAAATGAGTTGAAGTTAGTAAAGTATGGTCAAGCAGCTTTTGGCAAAGAGGAACTCCGGGGCATTTCTTTTGACCTCACCGTTTCAGGACGTTCGGAATCGACGCGAGCAATACGACCACAACAATAGAATCTCTTCGTCGACAGTTGCAAGGCGATATCAAGAAATTGTATTGTAAAAGGAGGACGAAAGTTGATTTATTTTGGCACATGGTTTCAGGATTTTCGTGAAGCGACACGAGTGCCGCTGAAAATGAGAAGTTTTATCGAGTTGACTGTTTCAAGTGTCCTAGAAAAGTTGCCAACAGCGTAAACACAGTTCCACAGCGTGCCAGCTGACTTCTTCACAAAAAAAGGACATAAAAAATTCTCAGTTTTTCTTGTCTCACAGATTCTCTTCTTTTCATTCTTTGTACGATTTTTTTGTAGAAATCTTCAACGTAGTCTAGTACACAACAATAGCATGCCACATTCTCAACCATAGATGATATTTGCAAAACGAAACCTTTATTTTCCTTGCCGTCGTCAAGAGTAAGTGAAAATCCTTTGGTCCGATTCAAACCGGCCGTTCACCGTTGCAAATTATATATTTTTGACCGTTAAAATTGAAACTTCAATCAGTTCACGTCGTCTTTCATTATGTAGCAAACTATCAAATTATGCCACCCAGACAGTTTTGGTGAAGACAAACTGTTGAAAATTCTTCCCATCGCTGTTCACGACTTTCATTAATAAGGCGAGCCAGGTTTACCTTGATACCCCCGCGGAGACTGACTTCTTCTGGAATAAAAATGCTAAAACAGCTCGCCTATAAAAACTGCATCTAGAGTCTACGATGTTTTCCCAACCAGCCGTCCTCAAAGACGATGAGAAGACTGTAAACTTCACGAATTGCAATGCAGAACTATCATGACTTGCGCAGAGTAACTTCAGGCTGACTAGCTGTTGCAGTTTATGAAAGTCTTGAAACTGTTCTTCATCAACTTCGCCATCTCTATTACGACTCGGCATTTTCTTGACGATATTGAAAAGTTCCGACAGCGATCCTCGGATTTCTTCTCGTCCCTATCAATTGTTCACTAGGCAATCCACCGTTGCAAGCGATCTTTTTCCAGAAGAAATAAAAAACATATCAATAGTCGCACAGGATACCGTGGTTAGCGAATATGAAGGGTCGTCAAAGGTTTCTGTTGATTTTGGAACGTTTAGTTGGATTTTACGGTTTCAAGTTTTTTGGAAATGCCAAGAGCATCACCTCACTCGTTGAGCAGGTGAAGTACAGCACTAGATGGAAGTAGCGAAACGCTCAGCAGTAAACATTGTCAAATTTGCTGTGATTTTATTGTCTTTGAGGATATATTGTATCGTCCTTGTTCTCTCGAAGTTATAGAGCCTCTTTACTATTGCGAGAAACGCTCGCTACTTGACGTCGAAGGAAAAGGAGAGCGGATTGGGGAGTATTCCAAATGTATGATAGGAGAGGACCGGCAACTCACTCTTTCAGCTTTCTCACTTCATGAAAACCTTGAGATGCTGTCCGTTAATTAACGAGAGCGGGGTTTCAAGTGGAAAAGCGAACATTATTGAGAGTACAACAAGTTGTACTCAAGGAACAGCTGATGCCCTTTCTTGTTTCACAACCATCGCCGCCGTGTATTGCCCAACTTATTCAGCCGCTGCTGACATTATCGAAGCGAAACCGTCATTTTCGTTGTCGCCGACAAGAGCGAAACCAAATGAAAGCGCTTTGGCACGAGTTAGCCCGCAGTTCACCGTCGCAAACAAGGAGTTTTTCAAAACCCAACGGGCGGAACTCAATTCGTGCACGCCATCGATGATTGGAAAACGCTCGCCAAATGTTTTTTATCGTTTCAGTACTTCTTCAAGATGCCGCGAGCCAGGCTTGCCCATGTGAAGGTCCAAAGTGAGCGCCGTTCTGCAAAAAAGATTCAGCCTTCCATGAATCGGTGAAATGAAAAATAGTGCTAGGAAGAAACAAACGTTTGTAAGCCTGCCAGATATCCGACTCAGATTTCATGTGTGCTAATAAACATCACTTGAAACATATGGTTCATTATAGCTGCCACTAACTTGAGTGAAAATAGAGGCAAGCTCCAAAAAAAAGGCACTGAATCCTGTGTCCATCGAGCCCATGATCGAACATTCACAAACAACGATCTCATGAAATAGACATCATTCTTACACCCCACAGGTTCAAGCTAGCCTTACTTCCCATGCCGCCCTGGAAAAACTGCTACGTCCGGTGATTGCCGCTGAAATGCGCACCATGAAACCGCATACAAACACATGCTGTGATAGACACAATTTGTTTTCAAAGGTAGCCAAGACCCTCTGTCGATCATTTCTATCCGACTTCACTTTGACTTTCTGAATAGTCTGAAACATGACTCGTCAGCATTATGTCGTCCTTTTTAATGAAGTAAGCTTCAGCGGGTTATTGGTTTAGTTGGACGTTTTGTCAGTTTACAGACAATGTAAAACTCAGAGAGCACAAAGTTGGAGATGTGCTATTCAATACAGTTTGAGAGCGTTTGTGAAGCCGATCTTGGTCTAAGTAGACTTGAAAGCCGTCGTTCGGCATGAAGAAGATGGAGTCCTTGTGGTGGTCTATCGCTTGCAATAGGGACACATTTGAAATTCAGCCAACTCCAAAACAGTGAGGCGACTTAGCGTTTCGCCGAAAATCGATTGGTTCTATCAGAACTGCAAAGGTGAAAAGGTGAGAGATATTGGCACCAGCAGACTCTGTTTGCTTATTTGAAAAATGTGAAACCGCGAGAGGCATGCGGTCAAAACAATATGGCTGCTACATAGCTCGACAAATCGAAAACTCAACTCTTCGACGTTCCATCGACGCATTGCACACTTGCTTTCTCGCTGGAAATACAAAACGACTAAAACCGCGAGGCGAACAACGAAAACCGCAAAGAGTATAGTGAAGTGGGGGTTTCAGAATATCGAAACGCAATGTTTAAGGATAACATCAAATTGGTTCTATTATAAATCCCTTGAAACCGCGCACAAACTTCAACACAGGTCGGCGATTATTCCAAAGCAGGCATGAGGCGGATTGGTTCTCCCCCTTGCGCTATGGCTTTGCGAACAGTCAGAAACAGACATCCACTGAAGTCTCAATATCTGTCTGGAAGCGAGAGAGGAAGACAGTCGAAGACGACTTCGAAGAAAGACGAACTGCCAAACTGGAACAACCTCATCGCACTAGACATCTCACAAGAGTTTCAATTCAATCCGCCATGAAAGAGACTGAGAGTGAAGCGAAATTTTGGTCTACCTCTAGTTCATGATTAGCTGAAACACGCTACAAGATCAATCGATTATGGAACCCAATTTCGAAGAGCCAATGGAGAGACGACCGCAATAATGACCAGCCTAGATTAGAGCGCCACTTATTGATCAAGCGAAACCGCAATATGATTGGAGTAAATAAGCTCGAAACGATGGCTCGAAACGCTTCATTACCTAGTCCCAATGAGAACACGATTGCCATGGAAGGAATTCGCTTTCTCATTCAAGACACTTAAAACCGCTAAACGATTCAAGTCGCTAAACTTGAGCATCACGTTAGCTAGCAAAGATTTCAACTCCTCTCAAAGCCATATGGCAAACTCCAAAAAATCAATCAAAAGATGCAAAGTGGATTGCCTTTAGCCCCGTGTGTGTGAAAAGCCTTTAGCCCCATGTGCGGCTGAAACTAAGATGCAAGACATTGTTGAGACTGTGGCGGCTGCAAATTTGTTTCTTTTATACGCCCCTTGAAACCGCGCACAAAGTTCACCCCAACGCGAAAACGTTTCAAAGCTTTTCGGCACCAGCAGAACTGGTTTTCTCTGTTCCACTAGCTCTATGTGAACAGTCTGAAACAGTCACTCAAGTTGTGTGTATCAAATAACCTCCACGAATCCAAAAGAATGACAGGAAGACATGAAAAGGAGGATTCTCTCGTGTGTGACACGGAGAGCGGTTGACCTCGGCTGCGGCTCTCTCGTGAGAAAAGTGTCGCCTTACATCTGCAACCACAGTGGTTTAGGAAGGGCAGTTTCCCTACAAAAGGCGTGATAGTCAGCCAACGCTAAAAATGAAGCAAAAGTCCATGCAAATGCATGCAAATGAGTAGCGTAGAACAAAACTGCTATTTTTCACGATCTTCGAGGGCCCAGATCTCGGCGCTGGGTGAGTTCTGTGGCATTCCACATACTTTCCAGCACGCAGCCAGACCTTGCCTATCTGCTGCCAAAGTTTGAGCTCAAATGGTTCACGCACGATCTCCAACGGCTCAGCGCCAACTCACACGTTTTCGATCAAATTTTCTTCAGCGCAATGCCTGCTTCGCGCAATTTCTTCGCTTTTTTCGTCAAAACACCGGATTCTACATACTTTCCAGCATACAGGACCATCAGGAGAAACTATAGAAAAATTTTGAGCGAAAACGGTTCACTGGGGCTGCTCCACAGCTCTGCGCCAACTTGGTTGTTTGGATTTGAAGTCGATCTGTTTGCGAAAATAAATTTCAAATTAAATCTAACGCGTTCAAAAAATTTTCTGGATCACTTTCCAGCATAGGGGAGCATCGTAAGAAGTCGCAGAAAAAGTTTCGGCATAACATCGTCATGTTCTCTGGCGAAATAGCTCCGCGCAAGTTTTCTCTTTCATATTGTTTTTGCATTTGCATATCCCTTTGCATCGACTTTGGCTCATTTTTCATCGATTTCGCTGCGTAGGGAATTGCTGGCTCTAAACCACTGTGATTCGAACATTTTCAGGACCGGAGAGTTGGACGAAAGGGACGTCAAGGCTATTGCCATCAACAACTTGTCTCTCTCCGATTCATCCAATGCTGATGAAACGTAAGTCTTTCCACACTTTGAGTCAATGACATCGCAGTTTTAGTGAATCAACAAGTGTCGGCCTGTAGAAGTTGCCCGACGAGACACTGCTTCAACTCCTCAGTTACATCGACGTTCTTGCCCTCCTCCGCCTCGAAGCAGCGAATCGCCGTTTGAACAAGTTGATCGTGAAGAATGCGGACAAGCTGCGAACTCTGGAAAATTGCATTTTCTGGATCTCCATCACCAAGAATCCCCTCAATTACATTTTCCTCCACGGGATTCAAGGAGCAGAAGAGAACACACTCCTCGGCAACGTCTACACCTTGCCCAGCAATCCGCTTCACCGCCGGGCTCCCCGACACGAAGTTAATGTGAATTCAGTTAAGTTTCGCATGACGAACTTCACGAAAACTCTCAAGAAGCCTTTGATCTTCGTAGAGCCCTTGGGGTCTTATTCAACGTGGTCCCTCTGCAAGCTCTTCGCTATTCTCTTTCGTCATGCTCGACCATTTTATGTCCACACCAACATCTCGACTCTTCTCTTCTGTGACATTGCGGCCAGCTTCCCGAAGAGCATCAGCGGACTGTTTTTCAAAGGAGAGCCTTCCAATGAAGACGAGATGCTGCAAGCCATCGAGCAGCTCCCCAACCTCACGAACTTCGCTGCTGGGCCATCGGTCAAGATGAGTCTCAAGTTCTACGAGTACCCAAGAATCCGCAGTATGACTCGCTTTCGCTATTATGGACCTGAATACCCGCACATGAGGGAGGAGCGGGATCGAATTATTGCGGCGAGACGACGAGGCCGCGAGTTCATTCCACAGCCTCTTCAACAGTGCATCAACGACGATGTTCTCGCGGCTGTCAAATGGGAAGAAGGCGAAGTCTGGAACGTCAACGCAACGGCTGCCGGTCTCCGTCAAATTCTTATCGATTGGCTGAAAAAGAAGCGCGAGTTCAAGAAGTTTCAAATGAAACTCGCCGAGTTCAAATCCATTCAGTTCGAGGATGTTACTCAAGGTTTGCCGATTGTGGAGCAGAGCATGATGGGAAGAAGCATTGTCTTGGAACGCAACAAAGACAAGGCGAGGCTCCAAGTTCTTTTTGCTCCAGACATGAACCGAATGGGTTTCCCTGGAATAAGCGTGGAGGAGTACGAGCGAGTCGACATGATCTACATTGAACGCCTTTGTTGACAGTGAGGTCTCAGTATGTTTCGTTTGCAGCTCTTGCACTCACACATGATAGCTTGATTTTGACAATGAGATTGTCTTTGATGCAGTGTGCTGGAGCGCAAAATGAGTCAGCGTTAAGTTCGCTTCGTGTTCTTTTTCATCCCCTTTCAGTGCTTCTAGACGTGTTTTAGCTTTTCGGTTTCTATTTATCTAGGGGCAAGATTCGTTGGCATTGTTTACGCTTTCGCTACCTTACCAAAGTTCCTTGATATTGTAGCCTCTCTTTTCTTTCTCGAACCTTTCACATTTGAACATTGTTTCTAAGAACTACCGCGGTAATAAACCTGATTGTGAGCTTGGTAAGACCGGATCTGTGGCATCGAACTATGCCGGAGCTAGGAACCGAGTGATAAGAGTGGAATTTTTCGTAAAAACGTCATGAGAAGAGTCGAAGAGCCGAATTCTTGTCGTCTCCACGTTTATGAGTGTTCATTGACATTCGTCAACCATTTCCAAGGAATATTGTGAACAATGCTCACTAGAATGCAGCGGGCTCTTGTCGCTTCGGTGGCAATCGGCGAACACGCATGCGTGTCCAGCATCATTTGGACAACCCCACCGTTACAAGTTGACTGCACATTTTGCACAATCGAATAATTCTCCCCCAGGCTCATTTTGAAGTTCACAACACCGCTGAATCTCCCCTCACTTTCTTCGTGGTTAACTCCCGAGCGCCCTAGACGGCGAGAAGTGATAAGAAGCACGAGGGCCTTCGTCGTCGGTCATACCTGCACAAGCTACAATATTTGCGGCATTTTTGTTAGAAACTGCTCGTATGGACAGTTAGTTGTGTTTCTTTTGCACTTTCATCAAATAGCGCCTTGGCCGTAACATTTCTCTGAAAAACCTCCTTTAAGACTTTGCTGAAGTGTTCCTTTCCCTTATATTTTAATTGAAATTGGGGTGTTTTGGTGTAGTTCCCTCCTGCGCTCATCATAATGTTTAGAACACAATTTTGTCCCCGACTGTGAAGAATGTCAGCATTCTTCCCCGCCCTTTCCGTCTTACTGAACGGGTAACGGTTTTTTATGAGCGCGCCGTCGCCCAAAGCCAAGTCGTAATCTCTCTTTTTCTCGTCTCCACGATGGCGATTCCAGCTGTCTCGAGTCACATTACACACATAAATGTTTGATTAAGAATTTCCACAAGCAGTTCAAGTGAAAAAAGCTTCCGCAACATTAAGCTCAGCCCATGTTTTGTGATTTTCAACGCAGAGTAGTACATCCGGCACGAGTTCAAGCTTTGACGTCTCCTCCCTCTCTCAAGTCTCTGGTCTTAGGAGGGCCTCTGTATGAAAGCGATAAGAGGAGACCTAAGCATGTGACCGACGCAGGAAGTAGAGAAGAATACTGGTCAAATCGGCAGGAAAACCCAACTGTTTAGCTTACGTCAAAACGTTCTACCAAGAACTCGATCCGGTTCTGAAACGGTTAAGACAATCTGGCCTATTGGACAGCGATCTTATTTCTGTCGTTATTGCACTTCATCTAGAAATTATGCACACGGGGTTAAAAGAGTCCGGTCAGGGAAGAGTGGTAGGCATGTAATCGGAAGAATGGGTGGGGACTTTTGTCCGCTAGCTAGTGACTGCTCGTTCTTTGGTTAGGGCTATTTCGAGACGCATCACGCTTTCAGGCAATCAGCAAACTGTGACGAAGAAAGTTTTGTGCACAATTTCTCGAAGGATTTTCGAGGCCCGACTTTGCTATGAAAGCTACGACAAACTAACATTTGGCGATGGCTGTTCTGTGTTAGTGTTGCTGAAACAATTCGAAGGAACTGCATAAATGAAATGGAATCGCATGAGCCTTTTCTGATTGTGAGCCTAACGTAAGCCTCCAATTCGCATTTGTCTGGCCAGTCTTCTTGAAATCTCTACAATTGTGGTGGTCCCTTTCCGTCTTTCCTCCTCGATTTTTGGGTGTCATAGCAAAGTCGGGCCTCGATAAGACGTCCAGGCTCAGGATGAAAACCACGCTCCCCCGAATGTTCTGTTTTGTGCTCGGGAATCGCTGGCTGGTCACAACACTTCACTTGTCTCTCCTCTTGCCTTCCTCGACACCCCGAGACACCTGCGAAGCTTTTATGAGGGGCTCTCTTTCGCTGGCCTGTCGAACTGATTATGGAAGAGTGAGAGAGACCCTGGCTGGCATGTCACGCGTGTCAGAGAAGAATGACCTATGTGAGATCTCTTCACCACACTGAAGTTCAAGAGCAATCTTCCCACGTGTTGCACTTTTCTTTCTTTTACAATTGCCAACAATAAGTGCGCGAAAATTCCCGTCTGAACACGAAGTTTGTCGTCGAGGCTTTCAACCACTGCAAAACCAGCAGTACAACGACCGGGCGGTGAGACTGCGCCAACACAGATAACAGTTTTGGCGGCAAATTTTCAAACGCGGTCTGCTAGGGCGGTGAATGCGGTCAGCTCCCAAAGTTCGTAGCTGACTACAAACTAGCGAGAGGGCATGACTTTCAAACCCAGCCCCACAATCTGCAATTGGTTTTGCTCAGACTCCTAAGCGCCTTTCCATAGGGGGTTTACGACTGCCCCTAGGGTGTAATAATCCTATTGGTCTATTGCGTGCGTGATCTATATCTTTGGCGTCAATACTATTTTCGTGTCAATTGTACATATTTCTTTTAGATGGCGTCTCCGTCCTCACAAGGAAGTATCAAAACCATTCTCAGTAAATCAGCGACCTTTAGAGAGCAATTTGAGTTTGTTACCGCTTTTGGTGCCGGTGCCTTTGGTCTAGTGGCGCAGTGCAAGTCAGTTCTTGATTTTCTGCAAATCCAAATTCCCATCCTCATCAGGAATAAGAAAACCGCCGAATTCTATGCTATCAAGGCAATTTTCATCGACGATTATAATCTTCATGAGACGCTGCTCACAAAAGATTTGATTCATGAGAACATTGTTCGTCATTATGCGCACTGGCAGGAAAAGGTTTGTTTCCCCCAGTCATTATGGCCATTTGGGCTCCGTCTAGGTACATGATAGAGAATTCGTTTTCATCATAGAAGAGCTATGCTCAAACGACAATCTCTTGAAAATCATGGACGCAACAGATGAGAATTTGGCATGCCTTGCAAAACAGCCGGAGTTTGCTTTTCGAATAACGTGCGAAATATTGCGAGGCCTAAAGTATATCCACGAGTGCGGATTCGTACATCGCGACATTAAGCCGGTTCGAATACTTTAAACGTTTTGTACGCTGAGATGTTTAGAATAACATTGTTTTGACGAAAGACTTCACAGCTAAAATTGCCGATTTTGGCTTGGTTACTGAAATCAGGCTCTCTCGAAAGACCCCAGGGCACGGATCACCTTACTACATGGCGCCGGAAGTCCACGTTGAAAATTACACATCCGCTGTCGACATTTTCAGGCATTGATTAATACGGACCTGAATAAAAACTAAAATTAATTCATTTCAGTTGTGGGGTTTTAATCTTCGAGTTGGTTGCCTCCGCTTTGCATCCCCTGCAAACCCGTTCGCAAATGCTTGATGTACTTCATTGTCGCATTATTACTGAAGTTGACTGTCTGCTTTTCAATTAAGTAGCGTGTTCAGAATGTCAGTTATCTTCTGCCAGACTTTGGAACCAACCTTACCGAGGACAAGAGAGAGATTATGAAGACACTTATCGTGCAAATGGTTCGGAAAAATCCATTACAACGGCCAACAGCTGCCTATTTACTTGAGGACCCAGCATCGCCAATTTACGAAAGTGCGTTTTCACACTTTAGCAAATGCGCATGTTTCAGTGCATAAAAAGGATCTTTCACGCATGCGTTTCTTAACAACAAGGCAGATGTTTTCTCGGAGTTACATGAAAGAACTGCAGACCTGGTCTTCACTGGCGCATTTTCCGAAAACTTTGGAAGACGAAGATAGAAAACGAACTATTGTTCTCTGCTCTCCATTGCACATTGTAGCCACTAGTCACGTCTACGAAAAAGCTTCCGAGAGTGCCCGTGTGGAATACTCGGAATGGGCAAAAGCCACAATCGACGCGCTTCTTCCCACCTCGAGTGATGATGAGCGAGAGCACCTGATTAGGAAGCGATGGAGCAATGAGCTGTGTCTTCGTCGATACACTCCAAGGGACCTTTGGAATCTCGCTGAGGCATATCTTCAAAAGACTCGACAAACTTTTGCGAGAGCTCATCCCGGCCAGCTTCGAATATTCAGGCAGGTCATTATGGACTTGTGGAAGGTTTGCCGTGATACACGAGCATTCGAAGACGAAATGCGCGAATTTGAGCGCTTGGAAAGAAATTTGGAGGGTCTTACCGTCGGGTCATTTGCCACACATCGACCAACGATAATGGACGCCGTCTTATTGCTGGACAACTTTTTGAATCTCTGCCGAATCAGATTGTTTGAGACGAGCACTAGCCAGCGACTACTAGCATGGTGTGAAATTGTCGCTTCCGGTGTTACGCTCATCCCCGCTCACACTCGTGAAATTCAACGTCTTTGTGAACATGCCTTGGTGGCCAGTGACGTCATCTCGGAAGACGATCAAATCGCTAGTTCGAAGTTTTCCAATTTTCTCATAGCTCGGTTGTTGCACCTATCGTTTGCTAAACGAGAAGTATGGAATTTGCTCAAGGCGCGCTGGGATCACAGCTGTCGACTACGCAGATGCGGCTTTTCGACTTCGCAGGATGATGTGACGTTTTTTGTTCGCTTGGCGTACGAGATGCAAGATCGCTTTGCTAATTTACTATGCACACGCGCTATATCCTATTTTCAAGACCAACATGAAAAATCGTTGAAGAATACTTCCTGAAGCATCTCAATAATCCCGCCACAACTTTCAATTGCCTATCTTGCCACTCACCCACTAATCCCAGCCAGATCTTCTGTGCATGTGCTCGTTGTCAACTGTTCAAATAAAGTTGTGCCGCCACAAAAGATGAATTTGAGTTTGTGAAGCAGGTCTTCTTACACTAAGAATTGCTGAGAAGGGATGGAAACTTCCCGAGAGGCGTTATCTTTATGGCCACGCAGTCCGCGAAAGAGGATGGCACGAGGGGCTTAATGGAGAGCGGAGATAATAGACAGCGCACATTCTCCTCTACGAAGAGACCCCTTTCGACCCCCCCCCCCCCCTTCGAAACACTTTGAAAGAAATTGCTTAATTAGTGTCGTGAATGTGCTGTTTTAGGAATGCAAAGAAAACCTCCTGATGGATGTATCCGCGTGTTTCGTGGAAAGAAAGTGCCAAATTGCCATCGTACGCTTCCACTGCCAAAGGACGGAAATGATATGGAATTGGTCAACTCCATTATACAGGTCCGTTGTCTCACTTACAATGAAAGAGAAATCCATAATGCAGCTTTTCAAACTACCCAAAGATATCGACACGAGCAGTATCACACTGGTCTCACAGGTAGCCGGGCACGAAAATGGATGTTTTGTTAACGGCCGCTGGACTAGCCTCGATGCCCCAGAGTATGAGGTCGTCGTGTTTTGGGACAGAGAGTTCGTTCATTTCTTGTCTCAAACTCGCCCCTTCGAATTCTAACGCCACTAGTGCAGGACTCAGATAACTGTTGTCGATGAGCACAACATTGAGAAGGACTATTATATCAACGAGGTTAAAGTTGACGATCTGGCAGAAGATTTTCACGTGGGAAAGGTTCGGCTTGATTCGTCTGATCAGCATAAAATTAGGACATAATGTTGCGCCTCAGGAATCTTCACATTCAGCCACAAGAAGACGGGTGGTTTCCCGAATCTCAACTTCTTCCCGCTCAAAAGTATTGCCTTGAATCCAAGTCGGCTACAGAGCGGCAAGTTTAATCAGTTGGAGAAACGCATGTTTCAAATGTTTCAGACAACATATCACGGCAATAATCGAAAAGAAAGTTGTTGCGGTAGGCGAAAGACGAAGGTTCCATTTTTTTCCAGGCAATGGTTCCGAAACTTAAAAACGATATTACCCTTGAACCATGGAATAAAGATCTTGAGAATATGAAGAACGCGACAGATGAAGAAGTGTTTAAAATTGCGGATATTCTGGATAGTGTAGTAAGTTAGAAAACGCAAGTTCAGCATTTCAGGTACGCTCCAACGCGCAAACACGGCAAGAGGTGGCCTTGGTGAGCAACATTGGTTCGGTGACTTTTCTTCCTGATTCGCCTTCGGACACCTCGTCAACCATATCAGTGGATGAGTTCGCACCTGCCGCGCGACTTGACTCAATGTCTATGGGCAACAATACGAGCTTCACCACCAGAACTCCCAGTCCGGACTTTCTCCCGACGTCTTCGTCGAATCCAATGAAACCAAAGCCTAAACGCCGTCAAACGAAGTCTCACAAGCGCAAGATGACGCACAGTTATCTTATGTCCCTTCCGCTGCATGACTTGTTTGCTAAGGTTTGCCGAAAATCTGATTGTGGACGCTGCCAATTTAAAGGCTGAACATCGATTGTGCGCATTGCATGAGACCTGCAAATTTATGAATGAGACCGTTCGTTGCTTGAAGCAGTTCACCGATGAGTTTTGCTCTACGGAGACTTCATTTGATGCGGTTGAAGAAGCAATTCTCATAATGCTTGTTTAGAATGTGCAAGCTACTGGATGTTCAAATATCCAACGACAAATTGAAGCTGCCGCAAAAGCTGTTGAGGAAGCACAGGAAAGCATCGGCTCAACTGTAGAGGTGTGAAACACCTTATTGTTTCCCAAACAAAGCTTACAGGACTTGGACGAAATCATCAGTGTTTTAGTTTCACGACATTCAGACGTCGAGGAGCAGATTTTACGACGACGAACTAGTGAACCCGACTCAGCAGAACGAAAAGCGGTATTTATTGTTGCGTTTTAAACTAGCGCAGTTGAATGATTCGATGGCTAAGCTCGAGGTACTCAAGGCTCAGCTAGCTGCTCAACGCGAACAAAAAGACCAAATGCAGCAGCAGTTAAACAACAGGGCACGACTCGTCGAAGGATACACTCGGCCAGTGCGACGCAAGACAAGTCGTCTATGGGGACTCACTAAGGTCCTTCTATCTACCGCGTATGCATGGTTTTCTAGACAATCACCGAAGAGGATGCGACTGACTTTGACGGCTTAAAGGCCCGTGAGACAAAACTGGAGGTTTATTTTTGCGAAAAATCAACAAGATCTTTCAGAAACTTCGGCAAGAACACGCCGAAATGGAGACCGAGTTAAGCGTGCAAGTTTCCCGCTTCGAGGTTGAATGCTCGGCCGCCCGCGAATGCCTTGAAAAACGCAACCTAGAGGTTGCTCAGAATTCGCTTTTAATTTGATAATTTTGAGACGGACAAAATTGAACGAGAAAACGCCAAGCTGCTGCGAGCTAACAAGTTGCTTACTGAGGTTATTTATTTACCCTATTTTCCTAATCACAACGCTCCAGACCAGAACAATCCTTGACAGAACTCGCTTCCCGATGGATAAATTGTACGGCGAAATTCTCTCGATCAAGGCCAGCCATGAGAAGACAGGGCGCTCTGAAAGACAAGTGAGTCTCTCGACATCTCTCGATAATCGTTCTGCATATTGTCAGCTCTTGAACGTTAACACTCTGCTCGAGCGATTCCTCGAATTATGCAGTCATGTGAACATACTAAACATGGCACGAAAAATTGCCTTGCTGTTCGAAGAGTTCAGTCTCGGTGACTCCCCGTGCACTTCAGCAGGAGGACTCCAGACCACACTGCTTGACTGTGTGAAACCCAAATTTGAGGTTCACTGCTTGACTAAACATTCACACAAATCGTTTGAGAAAGAGGACAAGATAATGCACGATGAACTTAGAAGCTATCTCGTGAAGTTCAAAGAAGCATGCAGACTTCAAGAGCAACGAGCTATCTTTCAGGGATACAATCAATCGTCAGCACTAAAGCCTTTGTGTCAGGACTAGAGTACCTAACCTGCATCTCATCTAGTGTTTCCTGACAATGAACCACACGAACCGATTGTATGTTGTGTTTTCCTGACAGCCATTTGTTTTTACGAACTTTCTTATAACCTTCTTGTACGCACTATTTTCGTGGATGACCGCATAAACATGTTGTATCGCCTTCTTTCGATGATTGCTCGAAAGGAGATTTCTCCGATCCAGTACCTAGTTTTTTGTTAATTAACTCATTGAAATAATAAGTTTTAGATGAGCTTATCGAAAGGTAAGAACGCATCTTAAAATTCCTAAATTTTAGAACCTTCCGAAGAAGCTCTTCGAAGATTTTGCACCAAAGTTCCCGAGAGCCTGGAGGTGGGAGAGAAGATGTTTTATCTCAGCTTGCAAAATTGAAGCATTTGGGCACACTACTCGCTGTCAGTTCCCGATCGCATACTGTGCATCGTTATCATCAAGACGTCTTCTATGAACGCGAACTATCGAAGGTTAATTAATTATCGTAATTCCGCCTATTTGATAATCGGCCTTCAAATTTAGCTTTTGCACTACACCAGCAACTTCATTCACAAGACTGGAACAATGTTCACGGAGGGATCGACTTTGGTAGCAAAAATAGAAACACAGGTAAATCTCTGCGATTTTGGGAGGCAAAATTGATCTCTTATTGTTAGACAAGCAGCTCCGTGCACTGTGACATCGAGCACTGCAGAGCTTCATTTCAGGCGGCCACTTCAAAGCTCTGCGACCTTGTTGTGGTAAGGTTTAGAACAATCTCTAAACCCCGCTGCAGCTTGCCAAATCGTTGCACGCGTTGGTGGATGTGAAACACGGGTGGAAACGAACCACTAGACAGGTCGTCAATGAACAAGAGCGCCTCAAAATTCAACAACGCCTGAACGACGCTATACGAGAGCGTACCAGACTGGAGACGCAGATCCGTGAAGTGGAAAAGAGTTGTCTAGCGATTGCAAGACTCTTTGCGTCACTCGAGGAACATCAGAACAGTCACAGCCGTGAAGCCTGGGAAGAGACACGTTTGCAGATTCATGCATACGAGATTCGAATTCGTCAAATTATGCCAAGCGAAAGTTTGAAGGTGATATCATGTTGCAAACGCTTACCAACTGGAAACCTAGGAAGCCGAAAATCTGGTTTTTTGCGATGCGATACCCGAAGCGTCCTCTGTTTCCGAGCCCTTACATAATCGATCCAATAAAAAACCCGGCAAAATCAAACAGTTTGTGCGTATTTTGCCTTTGTCGTCACGAAACCTTTTAGTTTTCCAAAATTTTCACAATTAGTGGAAAGGAGAATAATACGGAGCCAAATGTGGGTTGTCCTCCCATCCTAGCATCCTTTTAAGCAGTTTGATCGAGGCCATTCGCAGTATCGCAGTTGGAGTGAACTATCAAAGAAATCCAGTTCACATCGTGATTCAGTTGTCACGCCTTCGGCGTCCTCGGACCATAAACCATCAGTATGTGTAAACGTAAGACTCTTCTCAACGATTTTGCAGGGCTCTGCTCTCAGACGCACCCCAAGTTTGCGCGAGCCGGATCGAAGCACTGGCGCGACAAATCTCATCAATCGTTATAAGGACTACATTGATGTTCTCAAGCAGCAACTTCAAGCTGTCGAACAAAAAGTGACGCAATTACAGGCTAGTAACTGATTGCGAATAAGAGCTTCGTTTTAGAGCAGTCTCCCCTCGGAGCGATTGGTGCAGTCATGCACGACGGTAACTCTGAAACAGGAGGCGCATTATCTCATGAAGTTCATTAACGCTCTCACTGCAGCGCAGAATGATTGGCAGCTTGTCGAGCGACTCTTCGATGATGTCCAGGTTTGTCACTGACTGCAAACACTGCCACAGGCCGTTGTAACAAATGAGGCAAAACGAAGAAAGATGACTGTCGAGAGCCTTATTGTGTTTCGTCGTTCCTACGCTATTGCTGAACAAGTTCACTACGCGGTCGTACCATCTCTTTTCAATAAGGTGCAGCAAGTCCTTCAACAAGACGACACGGAGCGACAAGTACAGTCTTTGTCAAGTTCATTTTGTTTCAGGAGTTCTACGAATCTCGCGATAATCGTCTCATCGCAACTCAACATGTCGTCGAAAAAGAATTGAAGAATGCGCAGAAGTCATTCAATGTTCGAACAGCTGCCTTGACGTTCTCGAAATAAACGTTCATTTTGCCATCGCACACACTTTGGATCATTCAGAATGTGTGTGCGCTAATTGTAAGCAAAGTCGTGACTCTTGAGCGCGAAACAGTTTCGAGCTGGGCGCTTGTTGAAGAAAGTGAGACGTCTTTTTCTATCGCTGTTGCAAGTTTCATACATATTACCGCGAGGAATTTTTCGTAAACTACGTCACGTCCATAGATCTGCTTCCTTTTCCACAACGACAGCTGCTCCCTTTGTACTTTAAACGTGTTCAAACCTTTCGAATCAAACATTTTTCGTTCGACGGGCGCGCTCTTCATCAAAATCAAAGGTTTCTGCGTTTCCCGGCCAACTCCCTTTGAAAGGCCGCCCCTGGTCAGCTCGTTTCCACTTTGAAAGAGGAAGGTGTGCCCCAGGCTTATATTGTAGCTTTGATAACACCGTTTTGATAAACCGTCTGGGCCGTTGACAGCCACCAGCCGTCGTAAAATTTTCAAACACGAATTCCCAGATCTACGTTGACTAGCGCTGGAATGAAATTGATTTTCATGCGTGCAGCTTCTGACGAATGAAGTGATTTCAAAACATACTTCAGGAGGATAGAATAACGAGAGTTTGTTGCAGCCCCTGCCACATGCGTTGATGTACAAAATCCTTTCTCTAAGCCATAAATGCTCTATGCCAACGAGTGTTAAAATCAAAGGCTGTTGGCTGTGAATGTACGCACAGTCATCATCACGAATTCACGCTAACGAGAGTGAGCGTCAGCGTCTCGCGCTCGTTTATGGCTTGGCAGTCGGGGGACTAGACTGGCGACACGCATTCATATCAGTCGTAAAATCCAGGTGACGGCTCGCCCAGAACTTCCACGTGTACAACGTCTCTTCTAAAGAATGTCACTGAATTTTGTAAAAGCCAGTTATTGTGAAGTCTTTTCACAGTATGTCTAATTGCAGCCTATACAGACCGGATACGGAACCATTTGACACGAATTCGCTTTCCCTCTGAGTAAAATCAATACTCCCCAGTTGTTCTGAACAGAGCCACGCTGGGGAAAATGCCCTTTTCAGCAGATTGAGAGACTCGGAAGGAAGAATGGAAATTTAGAAATACCCCGCAAATGCGTTTTCCAAACAATACAGATTCTAGTTCGCATTGAATTTTTGGCTTCACCCCCCGGTTTCGACACACGCCTCAGTGTGTGGTTCCTCCTTGCCGTGATAGCGAGATGGTGAGAGAAAGCGCGCGTCTTCATGTCTGTGTGTAGGGTAATCTCCACGCGCTGTTACATAGTTGCCGCTTTCCTTTTTTGAATGCAAATCAACAAAATCATCTTTCTTTCAGCAATAAATGCTCAATGAATGGTGCAGCACCGTTTCCGTTCATCATTTCTAGCACATTTAATGAGAAATTCGTTTTTGAAAGAGATCTCGGCAAAGGCGCTTTTGGTGTTGTCATATTAGCTCGGTATTTGGTCCTTTTACTGCTGAGCATTCTTGTTTAGAAATAAAACTGAGAACTTAGAGTACGCTGTGAAAAGCGGCGAACTTACTCAAGACGATTGGTTAATTCGTGAAGTGTCCTTGACGAAAAATTTGATTCATGAAAACGTCATTCGCACCTACTGGCACTGGAAGGAAGAGGTAGGAACTCACGAATGGTTTCATTCAATTTGCCAAAGTTTAGGTTTACGGACGCCCCTATCTTTTCATTCAGCTGGAGCTTTGCGAAAAGGGCAATTTGTCCATTGCTCTGTATGGTGGTGCATTCTTTCAAAAGTACGAGCTTGCTCGGAGAATCATGTTTGGCATACTCGCAGGAATAAATTACGTACACGCTAGTGGCTTGCGACATCGCGATTTGAAAACGGTAGAAGTCGATTTGCAAAACTTAATGGAACGAACTTAGGAGAATATTCTGCTCACTCGCGACAATGTGCCAAAACTTGCCGATTTTGGTCTAGTAAATAGACACGATGTGACGCAAACAGCGGGACACGGCACACAAGCTTATATGGCACCAGAGATGCGCGCAGCTCGAACGGATTACAACGAGAGTGTGGACATTTACAGGTGCTTTTTGATGCAAGTTCTCAAGGCGCAGTTGTGGTGTTGTGTTTTTCGAGATTTCGCATGCAGTCAGTGTTCACGAAAGAGAAATCTTGGAAAGAGCTTTCAGCAATTTTGTAAATGTGAGCTTTCTTTTCTTGATGCTCAATAAGGAGCTACTCGGTTACAGCAGAAGTCATTTCCTTCCACCTTTGACGAACACGTGGAAAACGGGGCGTCTAAAATGTTACGGTCATTAATTTTAGCAATGACCGAGCATAAAGCGAAGAAACGTCCTACGGCAAAATTTCTGCTTTGTGATCAACATTCACCGTTGTATTCTTGTACGTAAAACGCTACATTATGAAAACGCGTTTAGGGAATCAACTGCATCAAGCAGATCTTCAAGGGAAAGCCTCTCAAGTCTTCATAACGAAAGACTATGCAACCGAATTTCTCGCCCTCTCTAGGTTGCTGGAACTGGACATACTTCTGAGAGACGAAGTGACTAAACGGTTGCTCATCGTTAGTCGACCCCTCGATTTGATTCTCACAGCGGAAAAACTAGCGACGTACACACAAGACGCGTATATGATGCACTCCCGACTTGGAATAGATTATATTGACAAGACCCTGTCATCATCGCCAACACTCAGCGACAAAGAAATATTTGCGCTAGTGCTGAACCGATTTTACAATGCGATCGTTTTGGACAACGACTGTGACGTGGAGAATCGTCGCTTTGATCTGATTGAGGAGCACATAAAGATGACCCGCAAATGTTTTCAGCTAAGTGGATTTCTCAAGCTCACACTTCTCTATGAGTTCATCTATGAACTGTGGGTAGTCACTCAGGATATTTGTGTCATTGCAACAGAGAGCATCGAATGGCAGAAATTGCAGCTAGAGATTGATTCCTGCTTCTCTCAAGGCCGTAAGAGTGAAGATCAAAACGGCAACAGCGAAGACGTGAAGATTCCCGTCAAAGTCACAACAACGGCGGAATTGATTGAGAAGAAACTCGATGCATTTCAACTCATCGCAGAAATCCGGCGAATGCGAAACGCGGGAGATCTTATGGGAGTCCTGGATGGTTGGACCAAACTGATCGATTCGAAGGCCTGCTTGACCGTACAGCAGATGTGCGAAGCGCGAGATGCCTGCAAATGCCTCTCGGTCAACGACGCCTACTTGTTTGCCTCGCAGGCGCTTATCGACCGATTGCTGATGGCCGTACCGCCGGAGCACGTACACGGCTTGTTGACGCTGCGGTTGAACCTCGATGCGGACCTGCAAAGTATTGGAGATGACTACGACAGTAAAGCAAAGAAAGCGAATTTATACACGCAGAAATGCCACGAGGCGTTTAGCCGATTCCCCGAAAGCACAGTCAGAGCGTTGAAACAGTGGTCGTTAGTTGATCTTGAAGAGCGCCTTGAATTAGTTGAAAGTGAAGTCGAAGAACCTATACTCGAGGAAAACAACTGAACTCTTGGTATCGAAATGAAGATCTCATGACCATCAACGAATCTCATATTCGACAAATTCTTTTCTGATTCTTCTTTTACATCTCCTTCTTTGAATGTATCTGTTAGCGTTTCATAATAAAGCATTGTCGTGCCGACCCCTGCCTTCCAGCACCGAGGCGGACACGTATTCGCCGTGTCAGCTGGGTCGTCTTCAAGCGAGATTCCAGGCGCTTTACGGCCGTCAAAGCTGGTCCGCGAAAGAGGGCAGCGCGCGTGACTGATAAGAGACGTTGCCTTCAGGGAAAGACCCTCGCTATAATCCTTGAAGCGCCCTCTGTTTAGCAACCCATCGCTCGTGTGACGTGCGCTGTTTCGCAATGCCCTATGCCATTTTGTTAGAAGCATGGCTTCGTGGTGCTGATGATCTGAATTCTTACAGTATCAAAAGAAGTGTGGTTTCAGATGTCGGACGAACCAACTGCAAAGCTGCAACTACGCCGCCCTCATAAACCGGAAGAACACTTTGTGCGCATTTTTCGCGGTCGTCACACAAAGGCAAATATCTTCAAATTTGAGGTACAACCATCCGTGGAGACAGTCCTTAAGGTTAGAACTCATTCAACGCGAGTTCTGCAGTTTTTTGGTTTACTCGATTTCGATAGGAAGCGTATAATTCTGGTGCCTCCCTTACCACAATTTGACAATGTAACCATTAACGATGATGCGTTCACATCTATGGATGCTCCAGAATACGAAATTGTGATCATTTGGGATGAAAGGTAAACTTATTGCACGGCTTTTCGCAACTTTTAGTGTAACAATCAATGTCTTTGGAGGATATTCAAAACGTTGCTGTTATCACATTAACGACGTGACAGTGAAGCAGATTGTCACTGAATTTGGTCTGAAGCAGCTTGAAAAAGAAGAAAATGAGGTTTGAAAAACATAGAAGAAAAAATAAGTATGTTGCTTACTGAATTTCAGGAAATAACCCTGCGTGATAAAAACTCATTAATTTCAATAGCGCCGAATGCGCTAGGTATCTTTCCCGAAGCTTTACTCTCTAAGGACGGCAACTACGAAGTTGTTGTGCTGTCTTCAGTTGCAACGTAAGAATTGACTTTCCCGTGTGCTACCAATACTTTAAAACGCGAATTAATTTTAGGTTAGCGAAATGCGAACTGCAAGAGAAGGAGATGGAAGCGGTTTGTAACAATGACAAATGGTCCACAATTTTAGCTGGTCGGTGAAAATGCCGAGGAAGCCGTTAAGGAGAAGATGCGACCATTCATAGATGAATTAATCCGCCTCAAGCGTAATGCAAACGAAACAGCCGAGGGGCTCTCGAAGGCAGCGAAACGATTGGTTCGACATTTGTTAATAAAGATTCCAATGCGTTTCAAGGTCGCGGTCAGCACTCTTCTTCAAGAGCAAGTCGAGGGTTTGCCGGCAATGCCGGCGGAGCGCCCACGAAGTGACTCCGCATCAAGCACTTCGTCGGTGGGCAGCACAGGAAGCGAGCGGCGTGAACGAAGCGAAACGCCAGCAAACGCGAGACGTGCCGATTCGGCTGTTCCAGACTCGCCTCTCGGCGGTGAAGAATTTGACAACCTCAACCTGGACGACGGCGGGGTTGACGTGGAAGAGCAAGTTCCCTTTGCATATCGTCGCGACTTCGACGAGTCGACAATAACGCCCGAGGATCTGGTGCCGCGAGGCAGGCGAGAAAGAACGAAACGTCGTCACTCCATTGATGAATTTAATCCGAATATGATTTGTCGTGAGGCAAGTCATATTCTGGTTAACTTAAAAAAAAACGTTTAGGTAGTCAGCGACATTCAGTCGTTACGCGAAACAAGCGAAAGCATCGATAATTCGCACTCTGGGCTTGAAAAATTTTTCGATGGCTACTACAAGGCGACACGAAATCGACGCGAGGTTGGATAATGGTTGTACTTTGTAATCACAACCTGCCTTAGGGACTTGACATTGACGCGGACGTAATGGTAAAAGCCATCAGGTGCTCAACAGAAGCAGCCATAAGAGCAAGAAAAACGAATCAAAAGACTAGCAAGGTCAGTGATCCAGGAATGCGAGTAAATTGGCCAGAGAATTGAGGCAAAGACTTCAAAGTTGCAAAAATGGCTCCACCACAAGGAAGAGATGCTGAATCGCCGAATAGCCGAAGACAAAGATTCTTCAAGCGCAAAGCGGGTAGGCGCACTCCTTGTGAATTTTTCGCTCTGTGATCTTAGTACCGTCAATGCGAGAACGCAGTGAAAAAGGCTAAAATGAAGCTAACTTTTACGAATGAACAACGTGGATCAGTTGAAACGCGACTGCAGCCGAAAAGTCTTCACGCTTTGTACACCTCTGATATTCGCACGTCGACCTGGACGTTCTGGTAACGATCAATTATTGGCACGCTAATGTTCAGGCCGTTTACTGGATCAACAACTGATGGACCACAAACGCGTTTCGCCGAATTTGACGCGCGAGAAAGCGCCCTGCAGGTTGGCTCGATTTGATGAGTTGATATTCGGGCCTAGTGTGAACTTGAAGAGCTGGTTGAAAAAGAGTCCAGGCATCAAGACGAAGTTATATTCGCCGAAGCGGAACTTAACGAAGCCAAAGCTGAACGACAACGTCTCTCTGATGAAATAACGACCGAGCAGGAAGACCTCCTCAAGTTTCGCCAAGTTATTCTGCTAACTGGAAAGGTTTCTAAGAAACCCAGTTTATCGGCGTTTAGACTAAAACCATTTTTGATGGAATTGACATGAGCTTGAACAAGTATTGCAAGCAAGTTGAGAGAATGGGAGAGACGCTCAATGCCCTCGAAGATGAGGTACAGTAGAAAACTTCAGCACTCCAGTTTTTTTTTTCAGAGCACAAGAGTCGAACTGTACGAACGATTCTTCCATCTATGCACCTTCTTTTTCACTGAGAATATGGGTCGAAAGTTTGCCATCGTCTTTGAAGAGTTCCTTACAAGTGACAACGTTTCTGACGATGATCAATCGAACAAGATCGGCTGGGACGAACGCATGCGAGACAAATTCACTGTACGTTTTGTAAGAGATAGTTTTCAATCACCAAAAAGTGATGCAAAAGACGCTCCTGAAAGGAAATCAATTTCAGCGTCAAGACCAGAACACCGAATCGATGCTTCGCCTTTATCTGCAGCAGTTTAAAGAAGTCGGAAGGATTGCTGAGAAGCCACGGCAGGATGCAGTCACAAATATACAGTAGATATCAACTGCTCCCCATCGCTAGTTTCATCATTCCTGACTCTACCAACTCCTGACATATTTTATTTTATCCCAGAACATCAGCATCAACATAGCAAAAATGTAGTTTGGTGGCGTGTATAAAGTTTTGTTAACGATTAGGAAGGTTACTGAAGGAGTGTTTCCCTACTCATCACTATCTTGTAGTATTTTGCAAATCTTGTATAGTGTTTTTCTTCAGCTAGTCTTTCACTATCGGCGATTCAGCTTTTTTGTACTTTTTAAAGCGTAATAGAAACAATGTCTTCATCAAAAAATACAAGTAAGAAACTGTACGCTTGTCAATATCAAGCTTTTAGGCCTAGATAGCACTCTGAAGAATGTTAGCCTCGACGCGGTTCTTACTATGGAGGTAAGCAATTGCAGACTAATCACAAACCACAAAAAAACGCTTTAGTATTTTGGTAGTTTTCTCGCTGTTTCAACATCAAGTACTCGCTATGTTTATCGGCGTTTAACTCGTTCGGATGTCGTGTTGTCCGAAGAGGTTGAAGAGGTCAGGTCACCACCGGTGAAAAAATTTCTCTTTTAGATCACAAAACGGTGTTCACGCTTTGTCACAACTGCAAGTGATGGTTTTGTTTGCGGCACCATGCTGATTTCGGGACTATTAAAGGCTGTAAGCAAGCTCATGGAAACGGCAGTTTTTAAGAGGTTCAGTCCATCGAGGTTTCTCGAGATATTGCCAAATGTCGACAGGCCTTTGCAGCCGCTTTGACTTCTTTAGACAGTCTCATTGAGGTCAGACCGCTTCCTTTAACTTTCTTTTTTTTTCCATTCAGGTTTGTCAAAAACTGTACAAGAGACTCAGCGACACATCGAAATGGTACCAAATTACAGTTAAGTTCTCGGATGATCCGAAAAGAGCACGCCTGCAAACTGAGATTGATTCGACAAGGGAGATGTTGGTTGAGAAACAAGCGCTGTACGATGATCTCGAGCGCGACATGCTTTCCATTGCAAGCCAATACAACAAGCTAACGGAGTATGTGAATCTTCGAAACGATGCTGAAGTGCGTCGAATACGCGAGGCCATTCATAAATACGAAAAGCGCATACAACAGCTGCATCCAAACTACGTCAGTGATGCTCTCTCCGATCTTTAAAAACGAAATTTAGGAAGTGCGTTTCTCAAAGAAACACGAAGAGCACGTTTCATCCTCACATGGGACGCCATCGAAGCAGGAGAGTGTTGACAGAGAGAAGCCGGGAGCGTTTAGACGCATTATTGGTTGGTTCAGCGGCAATAAAACCGAAGAGACGACATCGGTATTGCGCAAAACTACTTCAAGATATTCCTCCTGTTTATAGTTTCAAGACCGTCGAAATCGGCCTGGATACCAAAGTATATCAGACTACAACAAGCAAAGGGTCGCGGATAGGAAGAAGTCAATCACGTATGAGGCAGAGAAGGAAAACGAACCAACAGTTGGTCATTGCGCTTAACAAATATTTTATATTTTCTAAGACATCAAAGTTTGAGCGAGTGCCGAGTTTTCGAAAGCCAATTCGATTACCCGAAGCGGATGATCTCATCGAGTACTACGAAGCCTATCGAGATGTTTTGAAAGAAGAAATTTCTAAGATATCGTTGAGAATTTCAGAAGTTGAGGTCAGTGTTGTTTCGCCTTACACAGAAGTTTTTCAGCGCAGTCTACCAAGGCAGAAGAGCCAGGAATCTTATAGGCCCGTGTCCATGCGAGGTGAAACAAAAGCCCTTGACGACTTCTGCAAAGCACTATTGCAACAGCGAAATTCATGGCTAAAAGTTGACGATTACTTCGTCGACCTCATTAACGTAAGACCCAATGCAACCTAAATACTTGGGACACTTCAGACAATACTAAAATTTGATAAGGAAAGAAGGAATATGTCACACTTAACAGAAAACGTAAGGACTTTCAAGTTTCTCTTCATCACTGCTGGGCGTGTATTTGACGCTTTCGTTTCGGAACGTTTCGCCATTGCTCGAGATATCCAACTCGCCGATGAGACCACGCGACGACGCTATGCTGACGCGCTCACAGATCGACGCTTAGACATCTCCACTAAGGTCACCGATATGTTGAAAGCAGAGACACGTCAGCATAACGAAAGAATGTATTAGTTTGCTCACTTCCAATGATGACCGGGCATGCCCACCCTGATCGCTTCAGTTGATAAAATTTCGCAAAACTTTATTGCATTCAACGAACCCGATCAATGCAAACTCCTACAATTCACACAATCTTATCGTCTTCCGTGCTTCTTCTTCCACCCGTCTTGCGGCAACGAGAACGTGATATGAAGTCGGTCGAGCACCTCCGTCAGAGCCTGAACGATTCCTCTCCAAAATGAAGCATTCCCTCACCTTCTTTGAAATCCCACAAACGGCCGTGTCCGCTCTGGACATCCTGTGATGGAACTCTTCCTGAACCAATATATTCGAAACTCATTAGAAACTCACAAAAGACACAGGCTTCAGGGTGAGGACGTGCAGGTAGAGATCCTCGTTCTCCGGTCGTCTCAACCACGACAAGAGCGTCGCCTGAATGCCATCCAGATCCTAAACCCTCTCACTTGAAACCAATCTCATCCAACCTTTGGAAGTTCTCCCTCGTCCATGAAGCTCTCTTCAGGCGGCGCCTCGGTGAAGCTCTCGTTGAGGGTCTTGTCTCCGTCATTCTCTTCCGAGCCTTCTTCAGCTGACGACGAGGCGACCGCGTGAGCTGGCGGTCTTCGAGCCCTCGACGGTCCTGCAACGGCGCCGCCTCCTCTTCGCTTTGCCTCGACAATCGGTACGGCGAGAATCGATGCGTCTGCGTCCACTTCTGAAACAATCAGTTGAAACACAACTCTGAAGGGCATGTAATATCATCTTCACTTGCCACAAACTATAGAAACGTCGACGAAACTCACCTGGATGCGTGGTCTCGTAGATTCGATCCAGCATCTCGAGCGCGCGCTTTCTTCCCATTGGTCGAAGTCCGTAGCGAGCCAATTCTGCCTGAAACAGTTTTGTGTTTCATCAAGGCCTCTAATCGAATGTATGTTTCTTTGTCAGCTAGTCCAACGAGCAACCACATTTCAATGCGAAATGCTTCCCTACCTTCAACTGAGCGCTGTCCATAGCGGCAAAATCTGGCTTCGGTGTCACATCAACCGTCTTCAGGATCTGAACAAAACAAAAAGTGTCGATCGAGGAAAACCAGGCAAACCTTGATATGCGACCCAAACCTCGTTCGTGGCTTGGCTCGTGGCTCCACGGGCGTTCTCGGTGCTTCGTCCTCCCTTGTCGCTTCTTTTTCTTCAACTTTCTCTCTAAAAGCCAAATTGATCTTCAAAAAAGACAAGCCTCTCTTCAGGTTCCAAGAATTCAAGTGGATCATCCATCGAGTCATGTTCTAGTTCGTTCTTCTTTCTCTCTTCTTCAATAGTAGGCGCTTCCACAGGTGGCGGTGAATTCCACATGTGATCATCCGGCATCGGTCCCGGATCAAACCTGAACTCTTCTTCAAGAAAGGACTAAAGGCTCACCAATCATCTTCCCAAACATTATACGGCTCCTTCTCGACGTTATCCTCGTTTGTTACAGCTTCGTCGTCATTCTTCAAACTCGCTTCACTAGTCGTTGCTGCTTGTCTGTGCTTGTCGGTGACGTTTTCAAAGCTCTCGTCTTCTTTCCAAGCCGTTGCAACCTCCACTAGGAAGAATTCCACAATTAGATAACCACAAACGAAGAAACATCTTTGAAAACTCTCAATGTCAAAACTTACTTTGTCCGGATTCATCTCGACAGCCGTCGTTTCGTGGGGTTCTTCAAAGGCCGAGTCCAGCGGGTTTTCATCATCGTGTGCCACCATCGACCCGAAGATCTCAGGACTGAAGACCTCCGTCGGTTCGTCCGGAACCGGAGATGGCGAAGAGTTTCTCGGCGGCAGCACAGGAGGAGGATCAATTGTGTCCTAAGCTGACGTAAAATGCAAATTCTTTGAAACTTACATCAAATGAATCATGTTCTTCAGTTGGTGGCTTCATTCCAAGGCTTTTCCGAGAGCTCCTCCTTCTTTCTTGAACAACTTCGAGTGGCGGTGACTTCGACGCACCAACTCGATGTTCTATCACAGCCTTGACACACATTCAAACTTAAGAATCAACGAGAACTCACTTCAATTATGATCGAATCGTCATCAGTGCTACTCTCAGTCAATTGCACACCCGTTCCAATATCTTCATTCTCGTCCTCCATCCTCAGCGGAGCAAGAATTGACGTCTCCTTAGGAGTCTCTTCGACTGCCTTCACTTCGCCCTTCGTCGTCTCTTTTCCTTCAGTGCAACCAGTACTGAAGCACAGTTGAAGAAACAGGTTGAACACTTACTTGTCGAATGTTGTGAAGCTTGTCCAATCCAATTCCTTTGGAGTTTCCTTCGGTGCCTCTTCAGTCGGCTTCGCCTCATCCATAGCCTCCATCACCTCTTCTCTATTCCAAAAGTAAGTAATGATAAAGTGAAACATACGCGTTCCTCGGTGTCTCAACCTCCGGCGAATCAGCCACAAAATCGTCATTCACTTCATTCTTCTTTTGACTCTTCTCGTTCTTCGAATCCTCTCCGCCAAGGAAGACTTGACGGCACACAAAAGGCAGATCCCGAGGTCCGTACCTGAGCTTGCTCTTTAGAGAAAATGAAAGCCACAAACTTCAGGGCTAACTTCTCCACTTCCTCATTCTCTTCCGCCGTCCAGAGAATAGTCGCCG
>JAQIXL010000562.1:0-28830 GCA_034700245.1 Poikilolaimus oxycercus | reverse complement strand
TAGATCTCCTAGAGTTCTCCGAACTCCTGACCACGATAGCTTCTTCTCCTAGACACCTTCGGAAAAGTTGTCTGAGTAGGAGTGTCTGATGAATGCGACTGAAAACAGCTCTTATCCCAGAACTTTCACTCACCAGCAAGGAGTCTCTCCGTTGAAACCAACATTGTAGAGCGTAGAGGACGCCCACGGGCACAAGTGCTTCCTTCGAATGAACGAGAGCTTCAGCTTCTTCAGTGGATAACCAAATCTGCAAACCACTGCATTGACGCATCGAATGTTGAGAAAGTCGTGTTCTGTGTATACGAAAAGGGCGAAACTGACCAATTCGATCATCTCTCCCTCGTGCTCATTTCCACCGCCATCGCCCACGCGCATCGATTCATCAATTTCCGCATAGAACACGTGTTGTGCATCACCCGACTCGTTGATTCCGCCGATAAAACTGAAAACGGGCTATGTTTCTAGGGTCTGACATGGTTTTGGCTGAACAGTCTCAATAATGTGGACGTTCATCGCAGTCGTTGCAAAGGACAAAACTCACAAGAAGCTGACGATGTGATGAAGGCTCTCAACTCCTACTTGATACCCGCATTCTTCGTGAATCTAAACGACATTCAGCACTTGGATCGACGATGTTCCCTCACCTCTTCGACCACGTGTTCAGCCGCACTGAGCCCTGGCTTGTCCATGAGACCAGCACAGAGCTCTCTTGTAATCCCCGATGTGATCGGTGTTGTTGCCCATGGAAGCTGAAATCATCTCAATCTCGCAGTTGAACGAACCTTGTCGAAGTCTCTATGCCCAGCATCTCGGCTCACGCAGCCGACAAAGATAGCTGAAAGATGAACCTCTCCACCACGTGAGAGTCAAACCTGGCCGGAATTGCCTGACGAGGAGAAACTGCTTCCTCTCCGTGTGAAAGAGAAGGACGGCAACACTCGGCGGCGACGAGCCCAACTCCCAGCGACGCGCCACATCGTCCTTCAAATGGTGTTGATAAACTACGGGTCCAGTCTGTTGGGATGTAGTTTGTAGTCTGTCTACGGCTTGTCTGGGCCTTTGCGAGAAAGTCAGCAGAATGAAATTAGACAGAAAGCCAGGGAGGAATTGTATCTTTCTCATACTACAGCTTTCACAAACTCGAAGAAACTCACCAACTTGAAGCGCAACTCGGCCGTCTGAATGTAAGGAGACGTTTGAATCATCTCGAACGACACGTCAGCAAGAAATTCCTCCGTCATTCTCTTTCAGAGACACGATGAAACAGAGAAATTCTCAAAAGCCATCACGCTCGATCACGTAGACGTGCCAATCGCACGTGGTGTGAATGTAGTTTGCACCCTCCAGTGAGTCCACCATGAGAGGGCGGGGCTGGAACCAGGCGCCACTACGCGGCAATCGCGACTGCGTTTTACCAGAACGCCCAAACCTCTTCGAGCCATGATGACAATCTTAGGACACCTTTGGAGGGCTTGACACCCCGCTGAAAGGAATACTAACTTTCTGAGCTCATTGACAGACAATTTTTGGCGAAACAACACATTGCAGAAGACAAGAATAGGCGGATTTTGACATGAGTTGCAAACGAATATGATAGTGATTCGACATAGGCGTAGTTTACTAGACGTTGCCATGATTGGACCCCCGATTCACATTCAGTCCAGCTTGTTCTCCCCGGCTCGTCTGCAGGAGGTCATGTCTTCTTTCTCCTCGAAAACCGTTTATTTATGCCAAAATCTACAATTGGGATCGTCGCGAAAGTGAGTTTCTCCGTAATGCAAGAAGAAGAAGATCTTTGGGAATGTGAGATGCCATAACACCGGCAAGACAACGAATGAAATGTGCTCTTTGTGGGATATGACTAAACTTTGAGATATGTCAGTTTCACTGCTGGACGACGTCCTCCGGTGGCACCGTGTAGAAGTTGACCTCCACTCCCTGAAAAGACTTTGATAACAAAGGGAAAGCTTGCCTTCATCGCATGGACGAAGAAGATCTCCAGACATTCGTGGTGCTTGCGGGACTGGAGAGTGGCACGACTGAAGAGTTTGACCTTCTTTATGAACGTTTCTTACCTTTCAATGGCCCTTGGTGGGAAGATATCAGCGAAGTCAGCCTGGCCGAAGCGCTCGACGAACGCCTCCCCGCCGAGGCTCGTCTCCAACTGTTCGATGTGGACTTGACGACGGTCGCTAAGACTGAAAAACAATTTCAACTTGGACTTTTCTTCCCAAACAACGAACCGATGCGCATGTGCCTGTTCGGTGATCTCCAACTCCGGTGAGTGCTGGAGCATCAACGTCATCTTCTTCTTGATCCTTCGCTCGCCATTCATCCTGAAACGCATTCGCGACGGGATCTTCTCGTACCATTGCTGAAGAAGCGCGACGACGACGTCGAAGGTCGTCTCCATCGTAGCGGTGTTCGTGAAGATGACCATAATGCCGCGCATGGCCTGCACCTCCTCGGCCGAAACGGGGAATTTCTCGACCTTCGGCGACATGGCCAGCTAAAAGGAAGTGAATCGTTTTCAGGCAAGCGAATCGATATGGAAACGTAAAAAACATTTTGCTTCGAAATTTGAAACGATCCGAAACACATTCTCAAATTTCTTACCGCAATCTTCCTCGCGTTCTTCACGCATTCCAGGTTATAGAAAGTGGAGTCCGAGAGGAGGGCGTCGGAGAAGATGGTCATTTTGCGAGGAGTGAGGTGCTCGATGACGGCGCGGAGTTGATCGCGCGACATCTCCTGCGAGTCATCGTTCTCAGGCGCTTTCTGATCAGCATATGCGCCGTCGTTGTCCTTCCTACAATCGACTCGATTTAGACGTCCAACACGGCGTTGCATCAAAACGCCTTTTGGGCAATAACTGACGCTTCGCTAGTGAAACTTGCATCAACTGAATCCCTTTTCAGTTCTTCGCTAGCAACCCTGATCGCTATCATTCGTTCAAAGATTTACAAGCTTTACAGAAAGATTGAATCTCAGCCAGAAAATTACCTTATTGGCTGACTTAAGTTTTCAAAAATGGAAAAGAAACAATGTATCTGTAGCCAACGAATCATCACCAAGGCCCTTCTTTGGCAGATAAAAATAAAACGCTCTGAAACTCACATGTCAATGCCCAAGTAGCGCTGCACGATCTCCAGGCGATGAATCGGGCCGAGAGTGCGAATGAAGGGCATCACCATCTCAAGGCGTCGAGCATCCAGGCGGAAGATTCTCATCATACCGATTTCGAACCGGGGAAACAGACTGAAACTCCCAGTTCATTCTTCTATTTTCGACACAAGGACTCACTGGTTGAGATACGTGCTGAAGACGTAGTTCTCCTCAATCTCCGACGGCGTATTGTGACGCCAGAACATGTTCATCTGGAGGATGTTCGAGATGGCCGCGTGATCGCCCGGGAACTCTGGGTAGTGATCGCAGTACAGCTGCATGAACTCGTCCAGCGGCACATCAGCCGTTGTCATTATCGCCTGCTCCCTAAAAGTTTTTTCTCTTTCTTCAATCGAATTGTCAACAAACACTGCATAAGTGCGACGCTTCGGGTTCTCGACGATCAACTCCTTGGGCGAGGGCATCTTCACCACGATCTGCTTCAGTTTGCCTGTTGAACGCGGGCGAAACTCGATGAAGGCATCGTCCTCCCAGGTCAGCACCAGGCCACGGTCCTTCATCTTTGGCAGCTCGGCCGATTTGCTGCGAATAACCTGAAGGCTTTTTGTTTTTACCTCAAGGTAGACAAACCTGAAGAAGGGTCTTATTGCCCTGCTCGACACGGGCGACATTCTGCGGGGAGAGGTCGTTGAGGAGCTGGACGAGGACTTCAGTGGGAAGACCGAGAAGGTCGAAGTGGGGCTCGGAGACCTTGGGACGCTTGGCAATAGGCTCGACGGTCATCTGTGCGAAGGATGAAGAGAGACTTGATGAGACGACCACAGCCGAGGGCCACGACGTTTGAATGTGAGCGTGGAGCACCGGCCCTCCAGAGCTCCTCGCTCCGAACTCGCAGGCACTTTGCACCATGCGCGCATTTTTAGCAGGAACACCCTTTCGAGTCAAGGTGCAAATGAGTACCGCGGGACGGGAAAATAAATATTTAGCGCCTTGAGAGGAAGGCCCGATTAGATGTTCCATAGCATTTATCACTTTTCAAGCGGCATGGAAACGTAAGAGTGGAAACTGAAACAGCTCGACGTTCTTTCAGCTTTGACAAAAGAACAAAGAAACAATAGCAACAGCCGCTATGAAGAAGTTATCAACTACCCCGTGTAGAAATCAAAAAGTTGATTACGAGAAACTCACATGCCTTGCGCATGAATGCACATCCTTTCTGTTCAAAAAATTTGCGATTTTGAAAGCACTCTGAATTTCCTCTACTCACTGAACAGTCTCGTGCAACTGCATTCAATCAATCACTTTGTAACGTATTCCAAACACAGTTTTCAACGTTGAGCACCTCTTTCCAGCGCAAATCCCTACTTTAGAGTCACTTCTTCCTTAAGTTTATTCTGCAACTCACTCGTTTTGTAGGCATCGAGTTGAGGTGCAATGAGTACCGTGGGACGAGATAACCATTAGCGCTAGAAACAAACAACGACATTGTTTTCTGTTGCATTTATGACTTTACAAGAGGCATGGAAACATAAAAATTGAGAAAGTGAAACAAAGCAACCGACTGTGGCCAAAGAGACGAAGAATCAGCAAGAACTATTACCACAGTTGAGAAATGCACTGATGTGAGCACGTGGAATGCATCGGGATCGTCTGACAATTGAGTCTTTCAAGTTTCTGAGAAACTCAGTTGACTGGCGTAAGAATGTATTCCCTCCAACCGCGCTTATGCGAAACGTATGTAATTTGACACAATAAGCAATCGTCAATTAAAGAAGTTTCCCTCCAGTGTATTGTATCGAGACTCCGAAACGCATTTCAAGTGCAGCTATAATCTTTTGTGGCCGACAAAAGCATGAGGAATCAAAGCTTCGGACTCGCCGATGCACATACGTCAACTTTGCAACTCAATCGCTTCTGTAGGCATTGACTAAAACCGGCACTTTTCATCAACTACCCCTTTCCACCATAGTAGGCCGCTATTTGCCGACCCGACAAATGACTGCCTTCGTGCACTTTTCCTGTCAACGTTTCCATCGTCACGTCGTGAGTCTCCAAACAATTGAGTTGCCTTTTGCCTTCCCGAAGGAGGGCACAGGAAGGGTCGCCTCGGGTCGTATAATGACGTGTCCTCGAAGGCGTCTTCCAGGCGCGAGAGGCGAAGGTGGGTGAAGGGCGTCTATCTCCGGTGATAACCCTGCTGCCTTCGTTGCCGCGGCGCCGCGAGCGAGAGCGAGGAGAAGCGGGACGCTGAGCCCTCGAAGCGAGAGGGGCATCAGACACCGCCCCGAAAGGAAGTGCGACGAAGGGAGAAAGCGAAGAGCCCGCGCCTGCTCCCTGACACCGGTCGAAGCGTGCCCGCTCCTCCTTCCCGTGTCTTCCGGAACAACATGGATATTGCTAGGTTTCAGTCTCCCTTCTTCGATTTGAATGAGACTTTCAGGCTAGTAGCGGATCAACTCGGGCTGCCAAAAGATGTAGAAGTGAGGATCGGCGAGCCGACCTTGAATGAGAACTTCTTGCAGTCTTTTGACTTTCTGGTAAGTTGCGAGATAAGCTTCGTCGTTTGATTGTATTGATCGAATTTGTTGCATTTTGTTGCGAGGAGAAGAAAGCTGTGATTTAGACCGATGACCAACATTACAAAGTCTTCTTCGTCGACGAGGATGTGGACGATGAGGGCCAACTCCTGCCCACGGAGCAGGAACACGTTGTCCCGTTGGTTAGTTTCATGCGTGTTTCATCAGAATTGGAAAGGTCATCATGAGGAAGTCGTATGTTTCCTTCGAGAGCTTTTTCGGTTCAACCCACACCCCAAAGCGGAATTCTTTTGCGTCTTATCACACCTATGCAACAAGCTTAGTGCATTTCTCAAATTCTTTCCCGACTTCGTTTGTCGTTCTTTTTGGGCTTTCGTGAAAACATCCAAAATGTTCATTGGTTACTTCTTCTGAAACTATTGTAAAAGAGCGTGATCATTTAACGTGCAACAGTGATTCCCAGTGTCCTTGGTTCAGGCGGCCTTTTACAACGCTCGCTATCTGCACGAGCTGCTGCTCTACGAGCGCGCCGAAGACATTAAGGCAGGTGTTTGACGTCGGTGATCCAGGGAAAATCGATTTGATTCCTTCAGGCCGGTCATCTCGCTACAGCGTTCAGCATCGTCGATGGTCACAAGCAACATTCCATCTTTACTCTCAAAACTGTTCAAGGTCAAGATGCAGAACATGTGGGTTTCAAATGTTTCAAGTTTTGTTAGGAAAGAAAACTGTTCGCTATGACGAACTTTCCCACTCTCCAAAACTCAATCTTCAGGCCTACAGCCTCAGCCTCGAGCAGGTGCTAACCGTCGCCGAGGAGCTGAGTCGCCTTCACGCCTTGAGAAGCTTCGATGCCAGCGTAAGTCCGCGTGTTTGCCTAATCTCTGATATTTTTCTGTTTCGAAAAGTAAACCAGAAGGGGTTGAAGACTTGTTTGTCAAGCCATTTCGCGTTCTTTTACGCGCCAAGCGCGTTTTTGTTGCCGCGTCGTCCCGCCATGGCCCTGTGAAAGCGCCTTATGTGACTCTTTGAGATGATAAGCTGATGGGAAAAAAGTTGGAAAAAGCCGTGACTAGGCGAGTAATTTGCTATATTGACCAGGGTTCAGTAGAAGGTTGCAGGCCGGAGCTCGTCAAGCTATCGACGAGAACTACGCTATCATCAAAGCAGCGCGGCTCGCGACAATTACGAAGAGCGTGCAGAACATCGGCGATCTTGTCCATCGACACGGCGCCCTCTTCCATGCGCCAAACGAGATTGAGAGAAAGGTGAGAATAGTGTTTTTGGGGCGTTTCGACGACGGAATGATGCCAGGGCGGCTCTTTTAAAATTTAAAACCCTCAAAGCATATTCCATTTTCAGGTTCACGACATCTACATCGGCCAAGAGGAGTTCACGGAATATGTCGACTCACTCGGCAGACTTGGAAATGGAACATTGGGAACGACAGTGCTCTGCCACGGAAATCTCACGGCCAACGATGTTCACTTCGATGCCAAGGGCCATATGGTTGAGATCAGCTCTTGGGATGTGAGTCTTGAAGCTCTTTAAGAAACCGTTCAGAATGTCCACTTCGGTGATGTCGCCGAGGACCTCACTCATCTTATTGTCACCTCGCTGGATCCGGAAGTTAGAAGACGCAACTGCATGAAGGTTTCCCTTCTTTTTGAGAGTTGGAGCAAAGTCCTCTAGATCTTCCGTCAATACTTCTACCCTCTTGTTGATAGACGTGCTCCGAAGTTCAAGCTCTTCCACTTGAAGGAGAGCTATCGTAACCACCTCAAATACGTCGTTCTTGACAAGTAAGTTTCTTGAGAGAATGTGGAGCTTTCAGCATTGCATCCCTCTCGGCGCATCTCGAGTCAGCCGAAGTGAATGAGGAGGAGAAGGGCCGTTTGGCTAGGAGGTGAGATATGCTTCGTTGTCTTCAGAATAGGAAGTGATAGGCGTTGAACTTGTTGGTTCACCGAAGCCGCTGAGCCAAAAGAAGAAGAAAAATTGCAGATGGGAATCAGCCCTAACCGAGGCCGAGGATCTGCACACCGGTTCGTTCATAAGCGACGACGAACAGTGTTTCTTTGCTGACTAATTGGGAGCTTGATTTGTTGCGGACAATGTTTCGCTTCTTCGTCTCGACATCTCTGTATTTGTGATTTCTTCTCCGCCTCTTCTTTTTCATATCTACGCCGTTGCTGGCGTAACCCAATATTTGTGCCACACTTCATATTCCAGAAATTCATTCGTTTGAAGCACGTGCTCCCTTAGGCAATTATTTTTCCTCCTCCTTCTCTCTCGCGTTGTTCAAAGCTTCAACATTCCCAGAGCTCTGCTAACATGAAGAAGATTGGTTGTAGATGTTTTATGCGAGCTACATAAATACAATATTTGGTGCACAGAAAAGATCATTTTCGTTGAACGCGAACGTTGACGATCGGACTGAGAGTTGTCAGGCCATAGAGTTTGAGCTTCTGAAAAGTAGAAATGTTTCGAAGTCAATTGGCACCTCGTCAGGATCGCTTTCGAAAGTATACCGCCTCAGCAGGTGAACAACCGCTAGCTGAAAATCTGTTTTATTGAAGAGCGGCCATCAAACCTTGATCACGACTAAAGCCAGACGCACTCCAGGGCACATTCTTGGCCCAACGCCGAATGGAAAATAGGCACATGGATGCTTTGGTGCCGTGTCCTCTAAGAACCTGAAGCTTTCTCTCAGCTTTTCATGCTTAGAAACCTTTCAGGTCGAAACTCTTCAGCGTCGTCGCCCCAAAGGTCTTGTCTTCGATGAATGCCGAAGACGTTTGCGATGACGTAAGTTCCTAGAACAAAATGTTTTCCAAATCTTATGGCTAACCCTTCTCGATGTGGTATCCTTCAAGCGTGATATCCTTCTGGCAGTTTCGCGAGCACCCACTGTAATTTGTTTGATGTTCCTGTTTTGATTGAACTGTGAAGCTTACGCAGCTGTGACGGGATTCAGTCGATGTGCTTCCTTGATGACCGCGTCGAGGTAGGTCAACTCTCCAAGTTCGCTCAGGAGCACTTCCTAAAAGTTGATGTCTCTGATTTCGATAAAGTTTAAAACAAACCTCATTCGGACAAGCGGTGGTGAATTCCTGAATGACATTTTCTAGAACTCTGAAAAGACAAGCCATTAGTTTTTCCAGATCGGCGGAATAATAGTGAATTAATGAAACTCGCCTCTTATCCCTCGACAAATAGTAGAGCACCACGGCTAGAAGCGAGGATGTCGTGTCAGAGCCGCCGAGGTTGAACACCACACACTGGGTGATTACTTCACGAGGTGTGAGAGATTTGTTGATCTAAAGAGTCTGGCAGAATGGCAAAGAAACCTTGATGGGCAGGCCGTCGATATCGTCCACCTTGAGATCGGAGTCCTCAAGTTCCATAAACAAGTCTATATAGTCCACGCGGTTCGTTTCAGCTGCTCGGGTTTGTCCTTTGGCCTGGCAATTTTCCTCTGCTCACAGGTCAACTCACCTTCATGGTCTTTCTCCGCATAAGCTCGCCGGCGATTCGCTCGACGAACTGAACCTTCGGCGCTTTGGAGAATTGCTGGTGGTAGAGGTAGGCCTAAAACGAACGAAGTCAGACTACAGAATGATGATGTTTCAATTACTCGAAAAAAAGCTCTATTATGAAACTCACCTTGATGATCCACTTCTTGAGTCCTGGAAAAATGCAGGCGAGATAGGAGAAGACACCATTGTATGGATTTCCGAACACCTGAAACATGTCCAAAGTGAAATCTCACTAGAGCTGACCTCCTTCATGATGTCCACGTAGTGATCCTCCCTACTCGTTGTCATTCCCACGCAGAGCCGACAATTCACGTCCATAGTGAACTCTTCGAATTCACTATGCTCCAATTGATTAGAAAATCGGAGAAGGCTTACTGATGAATGTTGAACGATTTCCCATCAGCTCTCTGATCAATGTACTTCAGAAGATCGTGAACTGCATCCTGAACTGTCCCGTATAGCTTCTTAATGTTGTTCGGAGTAAAGATCAAGGTGGAAATAGCTCGGAGTCGCTTCCATTGGGCGCCTTTTGAAGCGAAAAGATTCGCCTGGTCCACTTCCTCGTCAGAGAGAAGCGGGGCCATCTGAAAAGTTTTTGAAAACTTTCAGAAATCCTACCATTCTCGCGTGAAAATGATCAAACTTCTTCACAAAGACATCATGAAGAAGATCAATGTTCATGGTGACGAGATTCTGTAAATTTGAACTCTTTCACCCACTGGCAGACCTTTCTGCTGCCATCAAGGAACCCGAAGTTCTCGCCGTACTTCTCTCCCCATTTGTAGAGTTGGAAGGTCTTTGCTTGTTCTTTCCTGAAACAACTTTCAATTAGAGCAAACACTCACTTGTTCAATTCCAGGAGGTTGCCCCAGATGAAACGCGGCGGTGGTCCGGGAATTCCACGGCGTTGAAAGTAGGTTTGTTGCCATTTCAAATACCTTAACAGCTTGGCTCAACTGGTTTAAACTTACAAAACAACTCCAACGACGAAAAGGATTAGTGGTGTAACCAGGAGGAGCAGCGTCATTGCCGTGGCGGACCTTGCAAAGGCGGCACGCCGGCGACGCGTCCGGGAACAAAGGGAAAGACGGGAAACGAGCCGCGATAAGCCGAGTGGTCTCCCGCTTCTATCGCCTCACAATGTCCGGCAGGGAGTACACGGCTCGCGCACGTCGACTTGCCGGATGCACTTCTGATGTGTTTGCCGCTTTTCTGACATGGTGCGAGTGAGGGAAGCCTGCTTCTTTAGCAATTTTAATAGCGAAGTTTGATGAAATTCTTTCAATTATTCGGCACAATGTCGGAATTCAACAGCCATTATCTCCGCTCTTGAAAGATTTGGGCGAAACATAGGAAGTTGAACGCAAACTTTCTCGAATCGTGCAGAGCGTGATCGAACACTTCTTGCACGCCCACCTCAGCCGTCCTTGAGTCTGCAGAAAATAAGAGGTGTTCGCAAAAGCAAATGAGTTGTACTCCGCCACTTAAGGGCCATCATCTCTGAGCAGGCGACTGGTTTGTTGAGGAAAGTGAAAGAACTACTTGAACTTGTAAGCGCCTTGGCAGAAAAACAGTGCTTCTTAGAAGTCTCTAGCACCCACGAAGTAATGATCTCCTAAATAGGTGCAAAGAGAAAGAAAGACGCTGAATCTCACCTGAACAAAAAAACAACAGAAAGTCTGCTCTCGACAGGCTCGAAATCATTTGAGTATTTGCAAGAGCAATTTTGACATTGATGGAAACGCACTTCTCTTCGAGATTAAGGCCCAATTTCACTTCGTCTTGCCGGATTGCCGGATTGCCGCCTTCCCGTAATTTCTTCCCGGGAAGGCTTCATTTGTAGACCAAGCGGCAACCGAGCGGTCGACTGCTAGAACAAATTACGGCAATCCGGCAATCCGGCAAGACGAAGTGAAATAGGGCCTAAGGCTCCAGCTTGAGAAACAAATTGATGCAATTGCAGTGGCAGTTCGCTTCAGTATTGCTCGTAGCAGTAGGTGTAAAGAGAAGCAAAGCAATTGAATCTCATGCGATTTCAAACTCGAAACTTAATGAATAATCAAGAAGAATGACATGCTCCAATCGTCAGACTTCTGTCGCGTACGCCTTTGACTTCGACCGGAACGCACTTCTTCTCAAGAGTAAGCGTGGTGCAAACTTTCAGCTTCTTTCTTTGCTCCTCTTCTCATTCTTTTCTTGCCTGTACGCTCATCGAGAACAGAGTGTGTTTGGGCTTTTTTGAAGTGCTGTCGGACAAGTTCCCAGTTCTTTTCACCTTGGGGCAATTTACGAGGAGGCCCTTGAGGGCGCGTCGCTCAAGGTCGCTTTGAGGCCCAAGCCGGGTCGGACGAGCCATGCTCACGAGATTTTTTGTAGCTTTTTCAAGGAAGTTTATACGGTTTATAAAAAACTGTTTTTTCGCACTTTTTGAACCAGACGATCGAAAAAGCAATGGAATGCTGCTATGTCTGGGGGTGCAATGAAGCATTGCTCTCATTCCCCTTCTGGATACCGGTTCCCTCGCTCAAGGCCCTCAACTCGCTTTAAAAGGAGCGCGTGCCACCCTCGAAGGCAGCAGTTTTCGGCAGAATGAAGCTCTTCGCCCTCGTCCTCCTCGTCCTCGTTGCCTTCTCTAGCGCTCATATTTGTAAGTTTCTGCTTTTGTATAATTTCTCCTTTACTGTCGTGCGACAATGAATGCGACAGTCCCCTGTCTTTTTTGGAGAAACTCTTTTCAGTGTCAAAGCGCAACGGTGGCAGCAACGGCTATGGTGACGAGGTGGTAACTCCATCGGCTCTCGGCGTAAACGCGGCAGCCTACAACCCGGCCCCAGAGCAGTCGGCCGTGGCTGTGGAGCAGGCGACGCCCGCCGCGCCCCTCGCCGTCGAGCGCGGCGGCTATCGGCGCTGAGGCGTCTTGCCCTCGGGCTGTGCCCAACCGGAAACTGATTCATTCTCGCTTCTCTGCTTTACCCGCTTTGATGCTTTTCAGCTATTGGCGTAGAATAAAGCTTCGTGGAGTTGTAATGAAAAACACGTCATGTGTTCTCGAGGAAATCGAAACATGCAGATCGAACTGAACCTGCTTTTGGGTGACTTATTATTCGCCTGTTACACACACAGTTTGTTCAACCCGGGAGTTTCTCGGTTGCAGATACGCGCGGGAGCTCCGGAGGTGAACAAAGCTTTATGTTGATGTTTGTCATTTCTCAATGCTGACACTAAGCTGATACGGCCTCGTCTGGTTAACGGAGAGCTTTGAAACAGATTAAGCACACCTCAACACTTTCAGCTGATTCTATTAGAGAGAGGGCCCGCGACTCGGCATGCGTAGCAGCTCTTGGGCGCTTCTCTTCTTGGTTGTTGAAATCGAAGCGCTGAAAGTGTTTGACTGTACTGATGCTACGCCGATGAACATCACCGAATCCCTTTTGAGCTTTGAAGTGAGTGTTTTGAGCCGATTGGTAAAAGCAAAACAATTCAGACGGTTCGCTTTCGATCAGCAAATTATCCCAACACGTTTTCCGTTAACAAGCTCCTTCCACATGCATGTCGAGTCTCAATTGCGGTAAGGCTCCTCATTGTCAGACAGTCAGGGCAACCGTGGCCACACGAATGTTCTACGAAAGTTTTACGCAAATTAACGTCATTTATAGTGGCCGCGCGCATTGATAAACTCATAAGGTTCAGAAGGACGATGAAATGTGATCTGCATGTGAATACTTAGAAGACCAGCGAGGGTCGAAAAGCGTTATTCAGAGAGAAACTTCGAAGTTTTTGAAAAACCACGTGATAATCTCGCGAATGTCCTGCGATATTTTTGATCTAACGCTGCTGGACAATCGTGTAGCCACGGTGGCTCTGACCGCCAGGCTCGTCATGTAAACGTGCGATTGCTCTAGATTCCAAAATTGCTGCATGGCGGCCTTCGAATGGTGCTCGTTCATGGCTACATAGCGCTTGATTATCAGTTCAATATTTTTCTGCAAAAGTCAACAATATCTAGGTAATCGAGATTTCGTGCACACCTCATGGGCAAAGTTTTAGCGACCTCAATACATCACCGCCATGCACAAGCCTCAATAACTGCGTTGTTGTGACGCTTTCGAACGATTCCAACTCTTTCGTCCTTGAACTTCCCGACTATTTTGGCGAGATTTATAACTGGGCCGGATTCATCTTCGAATTCCTATTATTCGGTTTCGCCTTTTTAAGTTTACGAAGTGCAAAATGACATTCAGAGAATATTTACGCGCCATGCCCGTTGGTTAGCGAGCACGATGTGATACTTGGCGATGGAGTCTTTTATATTTCTAACGTGTGGCTTGATGATCCACAAATGTGGCCGGACACTGAAATTCAGCAGACTGGGGCAAACTGTTCATGGCGATTTGCAGCAAAGCAACGCTCGGTGTTTAAAATCGCAATTAATCGTCTGTCTAGTGTCCTCGACTATCTCATCATTCAAATGGATGATGATGAACCGATTGCGTACAATGGAGAGTAAGTAAATCGATTTCTGAAAATGCGCCGTGCAACAAAATAATTTCTTACTAAGTTTCAATATAATCATCGCGCACACTTTCGCCCCTGCTTTTGTTCCAAACGCATTTATGTCGCAAAAGCATCAACAATTGTGGGAAGTGAATTTCTAGAAACGCAACGTTTCCTTGGGATGATCCCACTAACGGCTCGATAGTGGCCATTGGGACAAGCATGCAATTCCAATACGTCGTAAGTGTCGTTTCATTGTGTCAATGAAATGCCTGATTACAGCCTTATCAAGTGTGGATTTTCAGCGCCATCATCAGTGCTTTCGTTATTACTATCGTTCCATTGGAATCTGGTGAGCCTCTCTTTCAACGCAATAGAAAAAACAGAGAGCAATTTTTCAAATTCTTTCAACCCTTGCGACAAACTTGTCAGTTACTCAAACGCAAGCGATTCGTCGTATGATTTGAAAATCAGCAGCGGAGATACTCTCTACGAAAACAATCTGGTGATACATTTTACTGTTTTTCTCAATAAACTCTCTTATTTCTGCAGCATTGCTATTTTCAACTAGCTTCCTTCAAACCAGATAACGACGACTGCGAATTACACATGTTCGTTCAGCACATCAGCCTTGAAGGTTTAACAAAGATAGTAAATCATCTTTGAAATGTCAAATCTAGGTCAACGATGGGACGACGGACTCACAGAATTTCTCCAGGCGCGAGATTGGCTGAAAATACTTCGAAACAATCAGACTTTAGCGCCTGCCGATTTTTCCGACTTTCCTTGCCACACAGACATTTCCTTCGACGGCCCGTAAGGAATGAATTGCTGATGTGATTTTTATCAAGAATAACGCGGCCACTATATTTTGTTTACAAAAAATTTCTTGATCAACGCGATGCGGAGCCGGTTGAGTTGGGGCTTCTCCTTCACACAGATGAAACGGCAGCGTTGGGCGGTTTTCATATTCAGTCGCGTATTGCAAGTATTGACTTACCGTACCGAAAAGTTACGAAATCTTTCACATGTTCAGAATGTCCTTCAATTCGTTGTGACAGAGTTCAGCCAGTCGAGGGTCGACTGACAATCAAGAGCCCTCATTTCCCCGACTTTTACAGTTTTGGTCGTACGGATTGCTGGACCGTAAGACGACTAAAACTGTTATTCTGCCTTAGGTAACAAACCCTCAAGAGTCGACAATTTGTCTCACGGCTTCGGGACATCTAGGTGTTAATGATGACATTAAAGTGATTGGATACACAGGAAGCAATTTAGTCACGTAAGTGTTCCATGCAATAAAGAAACATGTACCAGATTCGATGCTTACGGCGGAATGATCGAGCTGGACAATCAAACACGATGCTTTCTTGTCTGGAATGATGTTTGTGCAAATTGTTTTTAATTTCCACGCCCAGGTTGACATTTATCTTGACTCAAGCAGCGATGCGGAAAACGTTTGTTATGTGATGTCTTTGGAAAAATCGACAATATTCACTCGGCGGCAGTGGCAGATTGATCTAACGATTGCGCCGTGTAAATTGAGACATTTGATAGAAATTCATTTCATATTTCAGTAAACGTTACCGACAGTCTCAACTACATCATACTCACGGAAGAGAACCCTGCAGTCATTATTTCATTTGTTGACATCGACATAGGCAAGTCAACCGTATTACGAACTAATTTGTTGCATCAGAAAGCACAATCGAAATCAATGCTGAAGACTCCTTGTTAGAGATGTTTATTGTATGTCGTGGCAGCGCTGCTCAAGACCACCCGGATAAAAGTGTAATGCTCTTTCAGCCAGATCGGGACCACTCTAGGGCAATTTCAAAGTTTGTTCCTTTACCTTCCCGTATCTACATTTACAATTAGCCTGAATGCCTGAGAACACCAAATATAGCCAGTTCACCGAGAGTTCTGGGAACTTTGCTCGTTCACCGTTGGACGGACGTGGAACACGACGACATGCTTGTTTTGAGTCAATTCAAAGGCGAGACAAAATGTTTAACGAATCATTTAGATGCCCCAAAACGTTGCCGCGTCGTAAGCAACTCAAGCACTGAGACCATGTTTCGCGGCACCATTGTTGGTATGACTCTTGCGGACTGCATCTATACGTTTGTTACGGGATGGCTAATTCAAGACTTGTACTTTCCGCCGCTCCTAGATGTTAGTTTCACATTTGTATCAACCCGTATTTAGGAAGCATGCCAAATGGACGTTTTTCCAGGAGTTTCCTTTCAGACTCCTCTAATTCGCATAAGGTACATACCACAATTCCACGTAATCAAACTTGCAGCCAAAACAACGAGCACAAAGCCGACTTCTTTATTATCGCGCAGGAAATCTTTTCTTTAGAGCTTCATAATTGCGCAGAAGAAGTGTCGCTGTTTCTGAAGAAGCGAGGTTCGTTGGTCTTCCCGAGTCGAACAGTGCGAAGATTATGGTTCAATGCTCATTCCGGCTCATTCAAATGACAATGGCGTGCTAATGACTCATAACTTTGGCGCTGCTGGAGTTAGTCGATTGAATTTTGAAAAGGTAGGAGCGAAGTAGTAACAAGAAAAAAACTGTCGCATCAGTACGAAATGCACCTCAACGTTGCCTTCAACCATACCGCCACACTGGAATTGCGAAATTTGAGCGGTTCTGTGGTTGTAACAGTTGATGGAAACGTCGATGAGAGGTTTGTTGGGCATTTTGCCCGACAGTGTCAATGCTTCCAGACCCATGATTCCTGGCCAATCCTACGATTTCTTTGTGAATTCCAGCAGGACCGGCTTTTTTGATCTCTCTGTGTCCTGTGAGGGTGACTGTGAATACTTTCTTGTTTATCGAATCTCGCCACCAGGTTTTTATCCAAGAATTCCAGCCAAAAGACAATATTTCAGCACTGATCAATGTCAGTAAGACGCTTATTCTTAGCTGGTTGAGCGGTTACTTGGTCTTCGTAATTCACTTGGCAGAGTAGAAGTGAAATAAAGAAATTCAGTCTCTGTTTTGCGCATTTGAATGTTACCATTAACTCTCCTTCCTCAAGCGACCGTCTCTTTCGAGCGAATCGACACTCTCTCAAGCCTCTTGTTTCCGCCTGCTCCGACTTCAATTCTCAAATTCCATAAACCGGAGATCGGCTCTCGGCGTGAACGCGGCAGCCTACAATCCGGCGCCAGAGCAGGCGGCCCTGGCGGTTGAGCAGGCAACACCCGCCGCACCCCTCGCCGTCGAGCGCGGCGGCTATCGGCGCTGAGACGTGCCACGGGCTGTGCCCAACCGGAAACTAATTCATTCTCGCTTCTCTGCTTTACCCGCTTTGATGCTTTCAGCAAATTGCGTAGAATAAAGCTTCGTGGAGTTGTAACAGCAAAACACACCGCATCTTGTTTTCTCGAAACATCAAAGCAGGCAAACAAAATTGAACATGTCGGGAGACAAAAGTGTTATTAACGCCTGTTATGACGCGGGTTCCGGAGGATTCTACAAGCAAAGGGTGAGTGCAAACACTCTCGCTCACGCACAAGGGTGTTAGGCGCCGATTAAGGGTGCCTGAGACCCTAAGCTTCTCTTAGGAGGCATGCGTTGTGAAACATGGATTTTTCTCCTCATGATGTTTCGAATCTGCCTTTCACTGCAGGTATTCGACTGTACAGACAATGCTCCTCTCAATATTACCGACGCCTTGCTGAGCTTTCAAGTAAATCACGAATTTAAGATCTATTTTCAATTTAGGCGGTTCGATTTCGTTCGGCAAATTATCCACGAACATTTTCTATCGGCAAACGTCTTCCACACGCTTGCCGTGTTACAGTTGATGTAAGTCCACACGGTTTGCTTTCTAATTGAGCCCTTTCAAGGTTCCAAGCCTACCACAGGGCGGTCTTCGAATGGTGCTTGTGCACGGATACATAGCTTTGAATTACCAGTTCAATATTTTTCTGCAGAAATCTACCGCCAGCATGTATCTTATTGATGCTTGGTCTTATTGACGCTTTAGCGACCTCAACACGGCCTCACCGTGCACATCTGACAATTCATGCGTTGTCCTGGCTCGTTCGAACGACTCCAACATCTTCGTCCTCGAGATTCCCGATTATTCTGGAGAAATTTTTAACTGGGCTGGCTTTGTCTTCGAGTTTCAGCTTTTCAGTTAGTGGATTCTCAAATAAGTCAAATCAATGCTCAAGAAAACCTTTACGAGTCTTGCCCAACAAATGGTGAATATGACATGTCGCATGGTGACGGCGTTTACTACATTTCGAATACCTGGCTTGATCGCCGTGCCGAGTGGCTTGGGCCGGAAGTCAATCAGACCTTCACCATATGCTCGTGGCGCTTCGTTGCTCATGAGAGATCTGCGTTCAAAATCGTTTTCAATCTGTTAACAAGCATTCTCGATACCCTCATAATTCAAATGGATGACGATCTGCCCATCTCGTATAATGGCGCGTAGGACTCTGAAAAAAAGCGAAAAAGCGTTTAGCCATTTTTCAGAAACGCAACATTCCAAGCCGGAGAACCAACTAATGGATCTATCGATGCGATTGGAACCGTTCTGAAAGTGACATTTGTGGTAAGAGCTTCTTCATAGGCGTCCGTAGAACAATGATTTTAACAGCCAATTAAAGCATTTAACTTGCCAAGCTTGATTTCGATCACGGTTACTAGCTCGCCATTAAAGGATGGTCTGTCGGTTCTTACTCCTCACTGACTTATTAGACCCGGTCGGTTCGAAAAATCCCTGCAATGAATTATTAAAAACAACAAGCAACTCTACTTACGAGATTGAAATCAGCAGCGGTGAGGCGCTCTACGAAAACAACTTGGTATGTTCTAATGAGTTCACGACCAGTTTCAGAAATGCTACTTTCCGCTTGCGCATTTTGAATATGATGGCAAATTCTGCGAACTACATGTGATCTTCGAGCACATTAGTTTTGAAGGTGCACCTAACGATACTATTTTTGAAAAACATCTGCCGTACTTCAGGCCAGCAGTGGAATCCTTTTGTTCGGGAGTTTGAACCCACAAGAGACTGGCTGAAAATCATGAAAAACAACCAGACGCTTCATTCACCTGTTGAGGATTTTCGACGGCCTTGCTACACCGACATCGACTTTGAAGGCGCGTAAGTGGCTGATCATAAGTTCAGAACTTTCAGCGTTTGCCAACCATTCTACTTCATCTACAAGTATTTTATTGGCGATTTTGATGTCGCGGAGCCAGTTGAAATAGGGCTTCTGCTAAATACGGATCACACTGCTGCGTTAGGAGGCTTTCGGATGAAAGCGCGTCTATCAAGTGCGTGAATTTATTTGTTGCGCAAGCCAGATCACTCTTTCAGAATGTTCTCTCTCGGCTTGTGAAGACGTTCTTCCAGACGCCGAAGGTCGAGTCACGCTGCGCAGCGCCGATTATCCGAGCTTTTACAGTTTTGGTCGCTCAGACTGCTGGACGGTCAATCAGTCGATTTCAAGAATGACTTCAAATTTTAGATCGAAATCACCCAACAATCAACTTTCTGTCTGACGGCATCCGGACGATTAGCAGTAAGCGATGAGATAATCATCACCGGCGAATTGGACGATATTTTGCTTACGTAATCGTTCAAACCACAAGAAACATTTTAGCTTTACCGCATACATGGGAACGCTGGACTTGGACGCAGAAAAGCGGTGCTTTCTTGTAACGGACAATGTCAGTGATTAAAGAAATGTTAGCTCTTTCTTGTAGATGGTCATTTACTTCGGATCCTACACCGACTCCGTGCAGACTTGCTACGCTATGTCCATGGAGCACTCGACGGTCTTCACAGAGCGACGCTGGCAACTGGATTTCGACATTTCTCCACGTGCGATTTCTTTTTGCAAACATTTTTGGACGATTTTCAGTAAACTCAACAATCGTGTCCGAAACGGTTATTCTTACAGATGAGCAGCCAGCGGTCATTCTACCGTTTGGAAACTTTGACATTAGTAAGACCTTTAAAAGCGAAAATGTTCAGAAAATATGATCGAAGTCTACGCAGAGAACTCTCTCCTGGAAGTCATGATCGTTTGTCGCGGTGAGCAGGCTCAGGACCTTCCGGACAAGGGTGTTATGCTCTTTCAAGAGCAATTCGAGCAATCGAGTCTTATTTCCAAGTTTGTTTCTAGTCATTTCTGATTTTTCAGCATTGAGTGCTTCAACACTCCAAGTATTGGAGGCACACCACGGATTTTGGGCAATCTACTTGTTCATCGTTGGGCCGACGAAGCGCAAGATGACTTGCTGGTCGTGGCACGGTTCAAAGGTAGGGCAATGCTGTCATCATGAGCTCTTCAGATGCTTCAATACGTTGCAGAGTTTTGAGCAATTCCACCAGCGATCACATGTTCAGTGGTACAATCGCGCAAACGAACTTTGACTACTGCATCTACACATTCGTCTTCGGCTGGCCTATGCAAGACCTTTACTTTCCACCATTGACAGACGTTTGAGCATTTCGTTCATAAGTAAAGAGTTTCAGGACTACTGCGAGATGAACGTTTACCCGGGAATTTCCTTCGAGACGCCTCTTGTTCGCATAAGGTGACTAACAAAAGCCCAGCATTTTGTTGGTTAAAGCAGGGACAGTGAACATAAGGCAGACTTTTTCACAATACCACAAGAGATTTTCATGATGGAATTGAGGAACTGCACTCAGGAAGTTCCGTTGCTACTCAAAAGACGCGGTTTGTCAAACTTCTTTCGCCTCAGAAGCATAAAGATCCGGGCGTATTGCTGATCCCGGCCCATTCAAATGACAGCGGAGTCTTGATGACCCACAACTTTGGCGCAGCCGGAGTGAGTCCAAAGCACTTCGACAAGTATGAAATGCACATAATTGTTGCTTTGAACCACAATGTCACACTTGAAGTCCATAATGCAAGTGGCTCGGTCGCCATCAAGGTGGATGAAAACGTGGATAGGTTTACTGCGCATTTTTTTAAAGTTCCGCTAACCTTCCAGACCAATAATTCCTGGGCAATCATTGGAATTCTATGTGAACTCGAGTCGTGAGGGCTTCTTTGACCTCTCCGTCTCTTGTGATGGCGACTGTGAATATTTTCTTACTTATCGAATATCGCCGCCAGGTTTTCTCCCTCGGAATCAAAGGTAAACTTTTCAGTAATCGCCAAGGCAACTGACAAGATGATCAGCACGACGTTTTATATGATTTTTCTTATTTTGTTAAGGTTCCTAAAGGAGTAATAAAAACAGATTCATAGTAGATTTCACCTTTGAAACACTTTAATACATTTCAACTGCACGGTAGCTTACGAGAAATTTCAAATCCACAGGCAAGAAGCAAGGCATTGGCTACGCCGTAGCCGTTGCTCGCAGTCTCAGTCTGCGGAGTTTGTGGTGTGTGCTCTGTGGTGTGGTAGTGGAGCTAGTTCCCTCGTCTCTTGTCACGTTTTCTAGGGTAAACTTGTGCAGCTCCGACAATAATTTTCGTATCTAAATACAATAAAATGTTCAAGCCTAAAACCTGGAGATAAACAAGCGATTTTTATATTCAAACAAGGAATGCTGCTTGCATCTGTCCCACCATCGCCTATGATCAGCCTTGAGAAGTCCCCCGCAAGGCAGTTTCCTTTTCTTCACACAAAACACAAATCAGAGACTTCAAGTGCAATCAGACCAACAGAACAATTTTCACTCGGTGGGAGGAGAGTGCACTCCGACCAACGCTACAGTCGTTTTCCAGTATAAAAGAGGAACCTCGGACATTTTGGGTCATCAGTCTTCAATCAGATCCTTCTCTCTTCATCCTCTCAAGATGGTCTTCCAACGCATCGCTGCTCCGGCTTCCTCAAAGGCTACTCGTGCTCTTCTGGCTGAACCCATCACCTTCGGGACATCCAAGATCACCGCGAAGAACCGTTTCCTCAAGGTTTATTTGCTTTGCTAGCAACTTTACTTTCTTCTAGGCCGCAATGACCGAGAAACTGTGCAGCTTCGATTTCGAGAACCCGAACAACATCGCCACTCGTGGTTATCCTTCTCAAACCATCATCAACCTCTACGAGAAATGGGCTTATGGGAACTTCGGCGTTGTTTTGACGGGCAATATCATGGTGGAACCGGTAAGTTCGTCTTAATTTGAAGGCAATTCAGAACTTCAGACGAACCTCGAGGCCAGCGGAAATCTCATCGTTAGCAAGGAGAACGACTCTCCTCGTCTTCGCGACCTTCTCAAGCAGATGGCCGATGCGGGCAAGAAGAACGGCACGGTCTTCATTGCTCAAGTGGGGCACGTAAGTTCTGACTTGACTCATGATGAAATGAAAACAGGCCGGTCGCCAGACGCCCCTCTCGATCAACCCAGAGCCGTGGTCAGCTTCCGACGTTCAGCTCGTGAAGGGCATATTCCAATACGGGAAGCCAAAGGCTCTCACCACCGAGCAAGTGAAGACGGAAGTCGTCGATCGCTTCGTCTTCACCGCCAAGACTCTGTATAAAGCAGGTAGCAAACCTCTCGGTGACAGAGTTTCCTCTAGGCTTCCACGGTATTGAACTTCATGGAGCGCATGGCTACCTCATCGCGCAGTTCCTCTCTCCGACGACAAATCTTCGAACGGACAAATACGGCGGTCCCATTGAGAACCGAGCTCGAGTCGTGTTCGAGATCTACGATGAAATTCGGTATGGAATTCCCTTCTGTTTTTAATGGTGAGAAATTTTAGCAAAGAGATTCCAGTCAGTACCGGCTTCGTTATCGGCATCAAGTTGAACTCGGTCGAGTTTCAAGAGAGCGGCCTGCGGTCAGAGGACGTAAAGAAGTTCGCTGTCCTCCTCGAGGCTTGCTTTTTAGACTTACAGAGTAAGTGCCGCTTGCAGGATAAGGGCTTCGATTTCATCGAAGTCTCGGGCGGCAATCACGAACAACTTAATTTTCACCACGTGAGGGAGTCGACGAAGAAGCGCGAGGCCTACTTCTTGGAGTTCGCCGAAGACGTAAGTTCCTTCTTTGATTGCATCGTCCTTCCACAGATCAAGAAATCGCTGACGAAGCTTCGCGTGTATGTAACGGGTGGCTTCCGCACGGCCGAGGGGATGGCGGCGGCAATTCGCGACGGTGCCACTGATGGAATCGGAATGGCCCGTCCAATAGCGGCGGAACTCGGTATGCGTACTCATAAATGAAACAACATTAGCTTGTTAGATCTTCCCCGCGTTCTCATCGACGGAGAGGGCGACGCGGCGCCGGACACGAAGATCTCCGAAGCTGACCTTCCTGTCGCCGCTATAGCTTGCAACACACAAATGTGGCAAGCAGGTCAAACTACAATTGAACAAGCCAAGGGAAAAGTGAACCAGTGAGTGCGCCAGCTTGGCCTGTGATATGCGCCTTGCAGTGGCATCATCGACCTCAGCAGCCAGGAAGGCATCGCCAAGTACGCCGAGGTAGCTGTCCCTTTTCTACAGAAAGCGTTTGCAACTGAAGCCTCGGGCAAATCCTTTGATGCTGTTTTGCTTTACCCTCTGAATGTGAAAGCTTGAACAAAATAAATCACTTGCTTATAAAATAAAGAATTTTCATTGGAAGAGAAGTTGCCTATCAAAACGTCGTCAGCACTTGTTCAGTCACCTCTACATGTTGAGACCTGAATGCGACGAATGGCTTTGACTACCTTGCTTAGGAGAAAATACCATTGTAACAGTGGCATCATGTTTGCCGACCCAACAGTAAGACACCACAGATCGCAATGAGAACTCTGATCAGTCATGAAGGGTCTGTCACTCAAGCATTTAAGAACTGATCCACTTGCCCTTTCCATTGGTCATCGATTGCAATTCAAAGCTGATAAAGCCTCTAGCAAGTGAAAGGACAAAAACAAGGTTATGCACTTGACATTAACAGTCTTGGTCGGCATGAAGCGTCTGATGTGCCTGCTTCTTCTCCTTCTTCTAATGTTTCAAACCCAAGCAATGAAATACTTCGAATGTGTCAACGATTCACCGATGGACATTACCAGTGCTTTGATGGACTTTGAGGTTTCCTTCACTGCTCATGAAAAAAAGAGCAATTTAGCCGCTTCGTTTTCGTTCGGAAGACTATCCTAATGTTGGCAACGAGAATCGACTAAAGCATGCTTGCCGTGTTACCGTCGAGGTTGCCGTTTTTTTTCTCTTGAAATCCGGTGAAAAATGACAGACTCCGAACTTGCCACAAGGCGGTCTGCGAATGGTGCTCGTTCACGGTTACGTTGCTGCCGACGTCCAGTTCAACGTCTTTCTCCAAAAATCGACTGTTTCAAAGTAACGACTGAATTCGGCTTGGTGTACGTCCAATTTAGTCCGCTAGACACGGGCCCTGGCTGTCTAATGGAGACCACCTGTACGGTACTTGTTCGAGCTAACGAGTCAAACAGCTTGGTGGTTGAAATTCCGTCTTACTCCGAACCGCTTGACTTCTGGGCTGGCTACGTTTTCGAATTTCAGCTCATAAGTAAGACTTTTCGATGGAATTCGAAGTATCACTGACCGAGTCGCAGAAGACCTTGTGGCGTCTTGTCCGACATCTGGCAAGTATGACATGGATGAGAACAACGGCGTCTATTACATTGCCAACACTTGGATTGAGGATTTTCATTTTTGGTTTAACGGCGACGGAACACCGATTCGTGCGAATTGCTCATGGGTCTTCAAAGCATCGCGACCTTCGACCTTCAAGTTGCTCGTCAATCAAATGCCCAACTTTGATGATGTGATCAAAGTTCAAGTGGATGATGGTGAAATTCATCAATACAATGGATGGCAAGCGTTTTGAAACTTATTTAAATGATTTAGTGGTGGGAATATTTTCGACAACGCTAATGTCTTTTCTATAGAGGCAGTTGGAAGCGTTGTCCATGTGACATTTGCGGTTTATTAAAATTTTGTTTTCTTAAATTGAAAGAATTTTTAGCCACTAACTGGTCCCTTCACGGTCAATATTTTCACCTTCACGATCACGAGCGCACCATTGGGCGAGAACTGTAAGAACTCGATCAATGTTGCCTTTCCATACCGCTCGTAATCTTTTTCCTTTGAAATCGGGTGAATAGGGAGTACGCCCACTGTCCTGCAATGGTTTTTGCTTCTCAAAAAGTTGTGTGTAAGACCAACTCAAAAAGTTAACCAAAGGCTTGAAGTAGACACAAAAAGTAGCAATAATTCAGCCAGCACGAACACTTCTGGTTGTGAGAAAATAGTCAAACAAATGGATTCGAACGGAACAGTTTTCGATTTTATAATCGATACCGGGAAAACGCCTTATGAGAACAATTTAGTAAGCGAAGTTTGTTCTTCTTTTATTTTTCACAGAACTGTTATTTTCCCCTGGCTCATTCGGATTCGAGCCCAAGGAACAACTTGGAGCTGCGAGTTTATGCTGAGTATATTAGTCTTGAAGGTTAGTTTTGTCTTTCTAACAAAATAAGCCGAAGAAAAGGTGTCTGGGCCCATATATCCGACAATTCTGACACTTTTTGTGGATTCTCGACCGATTCAATTTCCATTTTGAAGAATAACAAAAGCTTTTCCGACAATGTCAAAGGACCGTGTGCTAGCAACATCATCTTCACCGGACCGTCCGCTACTTTTTAAACTTGAAATTCAGAAAAGCAAAACTTTTGTAGGATATGCCAACCGGTTTATTTCGTCTACAAATTTCCTTCAAAAGCCAGTTTGAAGGAGGACCCGTTTGAACTAGGACTGCAAATCAAAACCGATGGAACCGGAGCATTAGGAGGATTCCGTCTTCGAGTTCAACTTTTCAGTAAAGATTTCGCCGTTCCTTATGAACGGACTGCTTTTAGATTACACGGACAAGTATCTACAATTTATTTATCCTTGGAATGACACTAATTTGCGAGTTAAAAATCCCGAATTTCCGAATTCCTACTGCTACGGTCGTTCCTACGATTTTGTCGTAAGCGCAAACATAGGCAAAAGATCGAGTAGGCCATATTCGAACGGCCAGTTGTTGTCTGCATGGAGGCGAAAGGATATATCGGCCCCAATGACATGCTTAACGTTCACAGTTCGGACTTCTATCAGCCCACATTTGCAAAGTAAGCCAATATTCATTCGATGTACGGTAACATTAGAGTGGACGCCTTCGCGGGCATGACGGACCTGAGTTCGCTCAAAGCCTGTTTTCTTCTTTATGACACCGATAATGACCTTGGAAGCCCGTATATGGAAATTGAACTTTTCGCCAGCGGCGATGTAGACAATTTCTGCTACGCGATATCCGGGGATCGAGCCTCGTTCTTCACGCAGCGTTGGTTTCAGTTGGACTTCTTTGCCTCGGAATGTAGGGGCGTTTGAGAGTGTTCCAAAATCTGTTTCAGTGGGCGCCGCAAACGGTACTGAATCGATCATTTTGAGCGATGAGCATCCTGCCGTTATTCTCTCGTTCTCCGCTCTCGATAATCGTGTGTGCTTCGAACATTTATTTTTTTTCTGAAACTTTTAGTAACATCATTTGAACTTGCCGCTGAAGGCACGCTTCTCGAAGTGCTCGCGGTTTGTCGCGGCGGAGTAGAACATCGAGAATACGTTGATTCAGCTGTAATTCTCTTGCAAGAATACGATGAGCAAACGTCGCTACTCTCAGAGTTCGTTGTTTCTCTCCCTTATTGTTTTACATAGCCTCGTTTGCACGCCAATTCCGAACATTATCGGTTCATCCCGAATCCTCGCCAATCTGGTTGCCCGTCGCCGGACCGAAACCACTTTAGACGATTTGCTCATCGTCAGTCGCCTCAAAGGTAATACGAATCGGTTTTAAAGAAGCAACATTTTAGATACTTCCAAGAAATGTCAGTTATCGACAAACCTCACAAGTGGGGAATTTTCGGACTTATTCAGCGGTACAATCGTCAGCACCAACTTCTCCGACTGCGTCTACACATTCGTTTTGGGTTGGCAAATTACCGACTTTTACGTGCCCCCAATTGTCGACGTAAGTTGATTTTTGTGAAGAGTCGGCTTTAGCAATCTTGCGAAATCAATGTCTATGCTGGTGTCTCGTATCGCGAAACTATTCTAAAAATCACGTAGGCTGTTTTTCTTTCGCGATACTTTCTTTAGCCAAAACGACCATAGTTCAATGTTCTTCACTTTGGCGCAAGATATCTTCTCTGTTGAGCTGAAGCACTGCTTTCATGAAGTGCCTGTATTGCTTCTCAAACGCGGTTTGTTTGACTAACCTTAAATTAAATTGACGCAGAACCTGGCCTCATCGTCATCCCTGGACACTCTAATAGCAACGGTATCCTCATGACGCACAATTACGGGGCCGAAGGACTGGCTCGACAATGCTACTCCGAGGTACAATACAAATAGGGCCAAATCATACAATTTTCGGCTGTTTTTAGTGCGCTGTCTATCTCCAGGTCAGCCGTGGTCACAATGTCTCAATCGAAGTCAAGCACGTTAATTGCACTGCTCACATGAAAGTTGATCAAAATGACGACTCGAGGTTCAAAACGAGACACTGTTTTACAATGACATAGATCACTGGTTGTTGGAGAGTTCCTCGACTTCTTCATCACTTCAAGCAATTTCTCGGACTTATCGATTACTAGTGACAAGTACTGCGAATACTTTCTGGTTTATCGAATCTCTGCTGCCGAGGGTTTGAGTTTGGAGGAGAATTCCCTACAATCGTTTCAGTAACAACAATGAAGGACACCAAATCTTACAACCTTCATTTATTGCCCCTGACTCTCTTCGTGTACTCACTTCTCCAATAGTTTGAAACGTAAATAAATGGTTATGCGCATTCAGAATCACTGCCAGACACAAATTCCCTTCATGACGTGGAGACATCGCTAATCCCCTACCTTCAAGCGAGCAAGAGGACACGAGACGGGGGAGGGGGAGAAGAAATCAATCGGCTTACGACGTGCACACCTCTAACAGGCTTGTTGTCATGTCGACCGAGACGTTCTGGATTCTTCTTTCATTGGCTATTCGACTTGAGTCGTTGAAAATATTCGATTGTGTGAATGATTCACCTCTAAATCTCACTGAAGCTTTAGTCAACTTTGAGGTTGGACACGTTTCTGACCTTTTAAATACCTTCTAGCCGGTCCGTTTTCGATCGGCTGAGTATCCGGCTAGTTTCACCACAGATGGGCGCCTTAAGCACGCCTGTCGGGTATCTATTGATGTGAGTTGGAAAGAATTGGATCAAAAACCCATTCAGATTCCTACGCTGCCTCATGGCGGCATTCGAATGGTGCTTGTCCACGGCTATGCCGCAGTTGATTATCAGTTCAATATCTTTCTCCAGAAATCAACGACCGCTATGTTGGTAACAATTCTTATAGCAGTTTTAGTGATCTTAACACCGCTGCACCATGTACGAGTCACAACAACTGCGTAGTATTAGCACACGCCAACGAGTCAAACTGCTTTGTCGTAGAACTTCCTAACTATGTGGACGAAATCCTAAACTGGGCCGGATTTGTGTTCGAATTTCAGCTTTTCGGTGCGGATAATTTTCGGCTTTATTAACCTTTGGTTACAGAAAATGCTTTTGATATATGTCCAAGCGCTGGCGATTATGATATGTCCATCGGCGATGGAGTTTACTACATAGCGAATACTTGGCTTGAGAATCCGAATGATTGGCTGGCACAGAATTCCCATCCCACTCGAGAACATTGTTCTTGGCGTTTTAATGCATCGCAGCCTTCGAACTTTAAGCTTACCGTACATCGAATGAGTATACTTAACGACGCAATTCTTATAAAAGCTGATGACGGCGATTGGATCAAACACGATGGAACGTGAGAAAATGTTTTCAACGAATGTCCGTTTCAGTAATGGGATCACAATGTTAAATAGCACAATAATTATCTCTTTCGAAGCCGTCGCGTCAAGCATTCAAATTATTTTCGCGGTGAGAAGCCTCCTCGTTGATATTTTTGTTAGCCATTGAAAAACACAGAAGTGGTGCATATCTTTGCTTTTACCATTGTTTCGTCCCCTATCGACACTGCAGGTATTGAATGTCATGTGTTTTTACAGTTTTTTTACAGTTTTATTCGTGGGGATCTGAGCAGTATCACTCGCCACGTCATGGATGAAATTCCTCGGGGTGATCG
>JAQIXL010000561.1:0-28833 GCA_034700245.1 Poikilolaimus oxycercus | reverse complement strand
GAGTAGCTCCCAACACTCTTCATTCTCAAGGAGACTCCCAAGTATCTTCTGGCTGAGATAACTTCTAATGTCTGAGTAAAAGCATCTTATAGGCAGAGAAGACGGGACGAGGAGAACGAAATCCATCATTACCGTTGACAAAGGAGCAGGTTTGTAAAATTGACGTTTTCTCCAAGCGCAAAACAATTCAGATCACGACCGCTGAAGGACCGGCAGAAAGCAAGCAAAACGCCGAGCCGAAGCCTTGCTGGCCACCACACTCCCAAGGCGATTTGTCAGTGAAGTTAGCGAACCTCCGAGGAGAACCAAAGGTTTGCGACTGCGTTCTTCGTGGCAATCAATGCTATCAAAGGGGAAGGCGTGCGAGAAGCTCGTGATTCTGCTTCTCGGCGAGACTGGTTGTGGCAAAAGCACTTGTGTAAATGCAGTCGCCAACTACATTCGCTTCACCAGTCTTGATGAAGCGCTGGCGGCGGGAAAGCTTCAGTCGTACATCCCCACAAAGTTCTTCATCACCGACGATAACTTCGAGCAGAAGTGCATTGCTGTAAGTAAGATTTGAAGAAAGACAGCTTCAGGTCGGCGAATCCGAAAATGAATGTTTCGAAACGGGAAAAAGCGCCACACTCAAACCGCGCATCTACAACTTTAAAACCGACAAGTACGACGTCGACTTGATCGACACCCCAGGAATTGGAGACGTGAGCGGAATTGAGCAGGTGAAAGTTCTCGTTGGCATCATCATTGCTTGCAGGATAAAGAGAACATGGCTGAAATTCTGACCACCTTGTCGGGTTACGAGAACGTCAACGCTATCTGCCTTCTTATGAAGTCCAATGAGGCTCGACTTACAGTGAACTTGAGCTACTGTCTAAGTGAGCTTCTTCTGCGTCTCCATCGCGATGCCGCAAAGAACATCTGCTTCTTCTTCACAAACTCACGCGGCACGTTTTATAGGCCCGGCGACTCACTCGCGACTCTTAATGTCTTCATCGATCGAGTGAAGCGCAAGAATGGCGTCGAGCTCAAATTGACCCAGGACAACGTCTTCTGTCTCGACAACGAAGCCTATCGGCTTGTATGTGCCATTCAGCAAGGAGCCAGATTTGGCGAAGAGCAGAAGAAAAACTTCGCTTCAAGTTGGACGCACTCCAATCGCGAAATCCTCCGTTTTCTTGACTACGCGTTCACCCGGCCAAAGCATAGCGTCGAGATGACACTGAACTTGAACCAAGCCCGAAAGCTCGTTCTTCTTCTTGCGAAACCGATGGCCGATATCGTTCAACTTACGGCCGACAACCTCACGCTCTCCCGAAGGCATCTCAAAGAAGTGGAGGATACTCGGGCCGAGTTGTCGGAACTCAACAAGAAATTGAACATCCCTCAAGAGAGCTTTGTCGTGGAACTCCTCCAACACCCAAGAACAGTCTGCGCCGGAAAGGACTGCGTGGATACCCAGCGTATTTCTAACAGCACCTCTCTTCAGACAATTTACAAGAAAGTCTGTCACGATCGCTGTTATTTGAAGCACGTGAAGAGGGAGAAGTTTCCAGAACCAGCACTCCGAAACTGCGCAGCTATGCAAAAACGCGGAAAGTGCAGAGTGTGCGGCTGCGACTGGTCGCTGCACATTCACATCTACTTCACGCAAAAGAAGATCATGATCGAAGTGGAGGATCCGAACGTCGCAAAGATTATGAGCGGCAAAGTGGACGCTGTGTTGGCGAAGGAGAGCATGCGTGAGTACCTCCGCCAGCGTTATCAGGAAATGGAGAACGAGCAGGCCTTCATCCGCAATTGCAGTGTTTACTTCGCCAGTTTTCTTCAGGATAGCTCCATCATCCCTTACAACGATGTTTTCGAGGAGCATGCGAAGAGAATCATCGAAGAGGAGAAGCGACTTGTCGGTCAAGGCGGAGATCCAGCCACACTTCGAGCTCTTGAACGATCGCTTCTCCAGTATGCGGAAGAAAAGAAAGTAATCGATGAGGCCTTCACGAACACAGGAGACAAGAAGACCTCGTTCAACGCAATGACTATGGAATGCATTCGTGAAAGGCTTGGAAAACTATTGAGCTTGAAGCACACGGGCAACCACTTCGTCCAATTCGTTGAGCAAATCAAGATGGGCGAGCACAAGCACGAGCGAGCTAATGTCGTGGAGATGGAGAGCAGATGGAATTTCTAATCAAAAGCTTCCAAAGATATCGCTAGTCTTTCGAAACATCAGTCACCGCTGAGAGTGCCTTTTGACAACACAACGCGTGTTTGGCCGTAGTTGTACATATATGCACGTTGTTCAGCCTGGGTGGTAACTATTTCTCTCCGCAGTGTTGTGCATGAATATCATTAGCTTGGAATAAACAAGTGTACTTGGACATTTTATTCAGGTTTTCTCACAAAATAATTTTTGACGCTTCAAGAAGCCAATCATAATGTTTCAGATCTGGTTATTCTCAGAGATGAGACTCAAGTTTCTCCAAACGCGCCTGAAATCGAAAAAAATATCTCTTTGAGTGTGACATAGATGGTTCTTTAGAGCGACTTCAAATTTTTTCAAGAGTCTTCAAGAAAGTCAAGTGACCTACCGGGTAAGCTGGGTCCCCCGGCCCACTTTATCAATCGATGATCGCGTGATGGGTGTTAGTGAGGCTGGCAGTAAAGAAGTGCGATAAGAGCCTCGTTTTCCACTTGTCCGCTTTCATCGCCAGTCTTTCGCTCGTCACCTTTTCTTGCCTATTTAAAATTTCTGTTTTCAAGCGTATTCTAACAATACTTCGAGGCTTACATGCGTGCTTGCTTCACTCAAACACAATCTGCGAATCGGTAAGCAGTGCACTGCAATAATTGCTTATTATTAGAAGATTCGATTTTGGCCACGGGCTTTAAAATCCGCCGGGTAAGAAACCAATGCCTTCACAAATTCACATAGGTAGACACCTAAGTTGCTAGCCAACGAGAATTTTTCATTGCAGATAATGCAAGGCAAAGTGTGAAAGGACGTGGATTACACGTAGAAAGTTGCATAGGAGTGGGCGGATTCGGAACCGTTTTTGCTGCACGGCAAGTTTTAAGATTCTTGTGAAATGATGTTATGCTATAGTAGTTTAAATGGGGATTTGTTCGCTTTAAAGCTGGTTTGTTTGAGTGCCGACGACACGGATCCTTATCGTGAGGTTGAATATTCACAAACTTTTATACATCGTAATGTTCTACGCACACTTGACTTTTGGAAATCGCACGATGTAAGCTAGGCTGCTAAATCTTCAGTGCTCCAATTAGACCTACCTCGTCATACAACTGGAACTATGCGACGGTTCTTTTCGAGATGCAATTACTAAGCAAGAATTTGGAAATCTTGAAAGAATTCGGCACGTTTTCCGTCAGGTGGCAGAGGGAGTGAAGTACATTCATTCCCGCGGCTTCATGCATCGGGATCTTAAACCTGTAAGCGTTGTCGACACCAAATTGATGATCGCTCCAGGAAAACATTCTACTGAAAAAAAGGACCCCAAAAATTGCTGATTTTGGATGCGCTAAGCGATTTGATGACACATCGTATACGCCGGGAGTTGGAACCCTTTGGTATCTAGCACCTGAAGCATTTCAAGAAGATTATGATTCTAAGGTCGACATTTACAGGTTCCTTTCAGCATCTAAAAATCTCTCCATTAGCTTAGGGTGCGTGTTCTTTGAAATGTGTCTCTCTCTTTGGATAAATGACACAAGGAAGATCAACGACCATATGCATCGCTTATCAAAGGTAACAATAAAGACTGAAAGAAGTATTCTCAAGAATCCTAACTATTTTCCGGAAGAATTTATGCCTGGTTGTGCGGCACATGTGAAAAATACAACTAGGTTTCTAATAAATTCGATGACTCAGCATGATTCCAAAAGTCGCAGTTCCATAGAAGACATTCTCAAAGTAATGTTATGCTTCTTTTCTAATGTATGTACTATTCGAATTTTAGAATTTATGAGCGCCATCGCAAACAACCTAGCGACCCGTGCCACGGACAGACGAATCATAAGGACAGGCGTTCCAGATGCCGCTTTTGACGAAATTCTATTTGAAAATCGGGAACTTACGCACAATATTTTGATTATTGCATAATCATAGAAAAGTTGCTGCCCATATGAACTGTTTAGGCATTGGTGCTTGAATTATCTCACCCCATGGCAATAGCGAGATTTATTGCAAAAAGGTTTGAAACGGTTTCAACATCTTTGGAATTTAAGTGTTTGAAAGTCAGTTCTTAGTGAATGTTGTTTTGCTGCTATACACATATTTAATAACGGTACCTTGTCGTATACCAAGCAAGCTTTTGAATTTCGTTACCCTTCTCAACAATTTCGAAACTAATATGTCATAATAAATTTTCAACACATTTGTTCCGAAGTGGAATGCCGTGACTATGATGCGGCTGTTGACATTATCTGCTGGCTTTGAAGAAGTTTATGAGATTTTTGTCTTATAAATTTGGCTGAACAAATATGGGCTTCGCTTGAAAAATGAATCCTTTGTTGTAGGAATTACATTGAGGCCGCTCACGACTTTTTCTTGCACAATCTGCTCTCAAAGCGTCGACTACAAACTTGTAATTCCTTGGTAAGGATTATGTCCTCAAAAAGACGTGTTTGTTTAGGCGCAAAAAACAACGATCACCGGTTAGCAAAGCCCGTAAACCCTTTCGAAGTTGGCGACATTTTAAAAGATGTCTGCACGAAGACCAGAAAGCGAAATGGGCGGCGAACTTAATTGCCGAATCTGTTGCCAGAGATACGGTACTGCTTTTAAGATTGATTCTAACGAAAAAGTTTGTAGGAAATTTGCGAATTCCGAAAATATTGAACTGCGGTCACACTTACTGTCACAACTGTTTAGCAGAGCTGCTTGATGCTCAAAGGTAAAAGTGCACTTTATTTTAAACGGATTATTTTTGACTCGTCTGTCCAATCTGCAAACGGGATTGTATCGTGAGCAGTTTCGCAGACGTTACGACAAACTTCCAGATTCTGAGTAGGCTTTAAAATTTCTCGAATAAATTCGATTAGGTGCGGCAAACAATTTCGAAGAGACTCTGGCTCATCCGAAACAGCAGCATCCTGAACCTTTAAGAGTGGGTTTTCTTTGAGTTCTTGTAACTGGGAAAACAATGGACTGGTTTCAACACACTCAGCTGATTGCGCCATGACGCTCTTTCAAGATGAGCAAATTTTGTGCTTTCAGTGTCGCAAGCGCATGACACGGCATTCCGGGGCACTACAGCCAATAGAAAAGAAGTGCGAGAAGCCGCCCATGTACGAAGAACTCGTGCCGCCGCCCGAATCCAAGATTCCGGCTTCGAATGGAAACTCAACTTCGGTAAGCTTGTCGGAAGCAAAACCTATTGCTTAACCTGTCTAGGAGAAGCTATTTAAGAATGCAAATCTGTAAGAATGCGAAACTTCCCTATAGGGGCGGCCGCTAGGATTTGGTCAACAATCGGACCCCTCCGGTTAGGAAACTGAGTAATAGGTTTTGAAAAGCTCGGCGAGCCGGTTCCGATGGTGTATTTCCCAGATCTTTTGGTCCATTCCTGACCGCTCCCGACGGTTGTGTACAGAAAGTGAAAAAAACGGACGGTTTAGTTCTCTAATAAAATCCTAAAATTCTGAAAAACATATCCTGCAATAGAGCTCGTTATGACGAGCAGAACGGTAGTAGATGTGTCCGGGTTGTCATGAACTTTGCCCGCTCAAAACCTCTTTTGCCTTCCTTCGACGTTGTAGAGCTCGTTGAGAGGAGCACAACGCTGTATTACACGAGGCAGTTTGACTTCGATCTGTGCAAGTTTCAAAACGAAGTTGCTAAAACTACGTTCTAGCGTATACTCGTCAGGACCTCTTTCTAATGGACCAAAATTTTCTTTCTGGATCGAGGCCCTGAATAGGTAAACAGGCTGAAGATGATCCTTCGAGGGCTACCGCACGGCTGCAAGTCGGGTTTTGAGCGGGCCAAGTTCACGACAACCCGGACACATCTACTACCATTCTGCTCGTCATAACGAGCATTGCAAGATAAATATGTTTTTCAGAATTTTAGGATTTTATTAGAGAACTAAACCGTCCGTTTTTCACTTTTTGTACACAACCGTCGGGAGCGGTCGGGAATGGCCCAAGATTTTTTTTAGATTTTTTTTATTTCTTAGGGTTCAAAGCTGTACGCCTGCTGGGCACGGGGAAGACGAGGCTTGGTCCCGTGAATGGAGATAGTGCCCGGGCTTCTCCAGTGCCAGGTGGGCAGGGGCTTCACGGCGTCGACGGCAGATCGTCCAGTGCGGCGTTCCCTCTTCCGTGGTGTTGAGGGCGGCGGCAGCTTCCCCTCAGCGTGTGGCGAGGGCAACGGCCGTCGGCGGCTCCTCTCCGGCGGATGATGAGGCAGCGGTGGCGGAGAGCGTCGGAGAACACGACCGGTCGACGAGGACGAATGATGTGAAGACCCTTTCAACGATTCAACTCAAAAATAGTCCTCCATTTTTCAGTCACCATAAAGGTATGCGTTGCGTGTTTCTCGCTTTCCTTCCATTGATAAAAGTTGTCAATTGCCGGAATGAGAACTTCGTTTACCCAAAAGACTTTCAGAAGAATCGCCATCTTTGTGCAGCCAATTTTGCACGCTTTTTGAAGCTTAGGATCTTTCAAAAGGATCGCTTCAGCAGGGCGTGTTTTTAAAAGTTGTCTCCTCCCCCCGAACGTCGTTTCTGTTTTTGGTCACAAGATGCAGAGAGTTGTCGTCTGCATCGCTTGTTTTGTTGCATTGCAACAATTCTCACTTACAAGCGCTGAGCAGCCCGAATATGATTTTCCAGGTTAGTCTGACTTATTGCCTGTGCTTATTGCCTTATGTGCTTCATGTTTTCAGAGACGCCGGAGGAGAATATTGAACTCTCGACCGCGTTTGATGCCTCGTATTATGACCAGCAAGCAGTGATTGACAGTACGGTAAGTGCCACTAACAATTAAGAGCAGTGTGTAAGCCTGATCCTTTGATGTGCTTTATGCTCGGCTTCTGCATGAGCTCCGGCATTGTGACCAGTGTCCTCGTCTGTATTCACGCAATAAGAAGTCGGGCTAGATCGAGAATTTATTCGGCTTTGAAATGGTTTTGATGTTTTTCAGTGCTCTTGTAACGTTGGCGATAAACGTTTCATTTAGTCTGCGTCTATGCAGAACAACAACTCTCGTGCTTCTCATCTTTGGAGTCGTGCAAAAAGGAGTTTGGGGTTGAGAAGACTAGCCCCGCCCCCATCGAGAACATGCTGCTTTAAAGCCATCCTTCTCCTTTTAACTAGAAAACACCCAGTTTTCCTCGTCCAGAGGCCAGCCCTGTTGGCAACCACATGCGCAAAGGTGGCTATGAGGAGGGAACCTGCTAGCACTCTCAAGAAAGACCAGCTATTGCGAATGATCCGAGTAAACTGTGTGAAGGAAGAGTGCAAACGTGCATTGAGTTGCATTGCTCATCCATTTCCAGTGACAAAATTTACTCACTCACTGGAGTCTTTCTGTAGACGCATGAGTGACAATAAGATGACGATGTGAGACCTCGATGCTGAAAGATCGGGTTGGTCAGTTGAACTCGGTGCTGCGCTTGGGCCGCCCCGCCCCTTTTGTTCGATCACTCATCACTCCACCTTGCGTTCTTGCCTTCTCTGCGCTCTCTTCAAAGGCCTATCCACCCCAGCATCATCGGCGGGATTCGTTGAGGAGGTCCAAATCGGAAACCGACGTCATTATCACCTTTCTCATCGGCAAAAACTTCATAATGCGAGCGACAAACCGTCAGAAAGCAGCTGCAATGAGGTTAAACGTTACTCAAAACAACTCCTTTCAGCGGAGTATCCTCCATTTACTCCGTTTCATTGTCTCGCTATGATGCGGAATCATTTTCACGATTTTTTTACAAATTCGACCTCACTGGACAAATCAACTAATGAATGCAGTGAAGCAAAACCGGCTGGATCTCAAAAAATCTCCGAAAATATCTTGGGCTTAGTTTAGCCGGTGGAGAAGGCGGAATAGAAAGATGCCGCAGGCATTGCCTCTTGGCTGTGAATAAGCGCAGCAGTGCGACTGCACGGGCTGATCTCGTGAACTCGTATGCTGCCAGAGCACTCGGCGAGCCACGACACGGCCTGTTGCTAATTCGCCCGCGCTTCCTCGCTTCGCGCACAAAGTGCCCCTTCGATTTCCTTCTTCAACCTCTTCGTGTCGATGCACGATGTCGCTTCAAGTGATCGGACAATGTGTGGCTTGCGGCGATCGAGCTTTTGGAAAGCATTACGGTATGCATCTTTCTTTAAAGTCATCTAGGGTTCAGGAGTCTTAGCCTGTAATGGATGCAAAGCCTTCTTTCGCCGGGCCATTTGGTACAAGCGAAAGTATCTCTGTCAACGCGACGGGGACTGCCAAACAACTCAAGGTTTCTCTTGAATAATTTCTGTTTTACTCTCTGCTGGTGTTTCATTCAGAGTTGCGGGTGTTCTGTCGTGCTTGCCGTTTAGCGCAGTGTCTGAAGGTCGGAATGAATCCACGAGGTCTGCTAACATCTTCAGTAATAATTTCCTGATTTTGCTAGCTGTCCGTGGAGACCAGCCAAGGACTGGGCATGCACGAGGCGATGGGCGCCTTGCCGTTTCGCTTAATGAGACTGCAACGCAGACGGAATGGAACGTTTCTCTTGAGAAGGACGAGCCTGAACTTGACAGGTTTCGATATCAAGTCATGGACTAACACAGCGAATTTGCAGATTGATTGACGATCTTGTCGACGTTGACAGAGGCGTCCGCGCCCGCTTTGACGGGCCTAGCGTCATGCTTCCTCGGTTGTGCCTGCCATTAGTTGACGCGTTTTTCACTCCGACGCTTCTCTCCCCGAGGACGCCGTTACTTCCAACCGCACTGAAAGTTGCCACAGTTCACGATGTTCTGCAAGACTGGCGAAGGTGCTTTGTCTTATTCAGCGATTGGCTTCGGGCCTTGCCGGAGTTCAACGCTCTGAGCGTCCACGATCAGGTTCGACAAGCCGCTTCAAAGATTGCTCACTTTCAGATCGCCATTGTCAAAAGCCGTTTCACATCTTTTCACTGGTGGCTCTATGGGAACTGGACGGCACGGGCCGGCTGTGATGGCATTTGTTTCTCGAATGGAACTTTCTTTCCACTAGACGCAACAAAACAGTGCATTCCGGATGTGAGGTTTGTCGTTTTGACTCGCCTGACATGATTTCAGGCAGTGTACTGAACTGATGATGGAAACTCTCGTTGCGTCAATTCGTGAACTTCAAGTCAACGAGGAGGAACGGTGCCTAGTAACAATTGCAATAATCTTCAATGAAGGTTAGTCAAAAAAGAGCTAGACTTCTTGCTGTAGGCATACCGTCGATTTCTCTTCACGCTGAAGCACAAGTGCGCCAAATAATCATGCGTTGCACCCTGGCGCTTCGGCATTTCTTGATGAAGAGCTTCTCCGAAAGTGAGGCTGCGCTTCGAATAGCCCGCTTACTGCTGCTCGTCGCCAGCGTAACGGTTTGTGGATTTCATTCATAAACGTGCTTTGTAGAAGCTCGCCGTTCAAGCGACCGAAGAGACGCATTTACCAGAACTGCTTTATGGAGTGTATGAAAACCCAAACAAAGAGGGAACGAAAAGTGTACAAGAAGTGCGACCGTGGAACGACTTGGCCTTCATACCGAGCTTGTTCACCTTTCAAAGTGTAGTTTGATTGACAATAAAACATTGCTTACTAAGTTTAGCAATCGTATCGAAACGAAAGTAAACAGAAGCCGGTTCGAGTGCGCAAAAAATTAGTCAGTACTACCAGCGAACAAATAACGCCGGTAAAAATATGAGACCGTGGAGAAGCCCAAGTAAAACAACGACGAAGAGCGTCTTCACAAGGACAATTGACGCTTCATCCTGACCAAAAGTTCGTCTCTCCGATCATTTTGCTCACTTGCGCATACAGAAGTGGAAGAATGGAGACGACAGTGGATAACGAGCCCTGCAATATCGGCCATGCCACTCCAGACAATGTCCAGACAGTGGTTCGTTTTTGAACTGTTCCGGGTGAAACTACTATCTTGGCAGCATCGACCACTGTTGATCGCGAAGGAATCTGAACTATGCGGAGCTTTTCATAATCAACCTGGTTAGTTGGAAAGAAGTGAGATGTGAGAACAATGATCATTCCAACAGCCACTTGAAATGCAAATGCCGATGCTTGGTTGAGATCGACGGTCCAGCACCAGAGACATCCGAGCGTTCCCACAGAGATCGAGGCGATCGTAAGAGATCTTGCAAGAATGGCTGTCAGGCACTGGCCAAAAAGGGCCTCCACAATTGTGATGCAGACGAGTGCCGTAAGCAGACTCTGAAATATATCGCAGGCTATATCTAACACGTTCCTGAGCCCTAACCTGAATAGTAGAAGTTTTTAAACCTTGAAGTTCATCAACGACCGCATTATTCGGATCCCAAACGGAAACATTCATTACGGAATATTTCTCCGCTATTGATCGACAACTGAAAACTGCATAATGTCTAGCGTCTCACTTCTGTAGCAGCTCAATGTTGTCTCTCCATGTTGAGATGTTCTTGTAAACCACGACAAAAGCAAACGATCTGATGGACATGCTAAACCTTTCGTAGCATAATGAGTTTACAGTACCTGAACGACGACGCGCGCTTTATGAATGGCGAAAAATGTTTGAATTGTGGATTTACGAGAAATTTCTGAAGCCGAAGATATTCGAGTCCGTTCTCAGCCTAAATTGTTTGTTCACAATCTTAAAAGGCGGTCTACTCTGGTCTCCGAAAATGCCGTGTCTCCAATAGCTGAGTAATCATAGTCATAATCATTCCACCCGCTTGCATATCCTTCAAAATGGCGCAGCCAGACCAAGGAGAACTCATTTCCTGATATTTCTTCAACGTTTGCGAAACAAAACCTCGACAGTTCGGAAGGCTTTCAAATTCCTGGACCATGCAGCGAAATTGCTTCAGCTGCTTTTTATCTCGAATATCAGGCGGGTTGTTGACAATTACTGTCATGGGATAGTGTTCTTTCCACACTAAGCGAAATTACCCCGCGACAGTGCTTACTGATCTCTCGGACGATTTGATTTATTGAAGCCAGTCTTCCCGAAGAAGCGAGAACTGCCGCAGCATCTAATCGCACCGAGATGCTCGCCACTCCAATAACGTTGATGCACCTCTCAAATTGAGAAACTCAAGGACTTGATACCAATAGAATAAGCAAATCACGACGAGAACGATGTGACTATAACGGCATGCTAGAACATTGCGGTAGAAGTGGAGTATTCGTAGGATCACGTTCTTGACCTGCATGTCGGTTAGAAAAAATCAAGTATGAAACCTCCTTTCGCCGAAAGGTGAGCGGCTTCTCTTCGCAACAGTTTCGTAACGACGCATGGCAAATAATTGGTCCGAGAAGAAAGAAGGAGAAGAAATTGGTGAAAATCGCTCCACATGCCAGAACGAAGCACACATGTGAAATTTCTGCAATGAATTAGTTATTGAAACACCGAGTATGCCTGAAGAGTGTGCAAATGTCCCAACGCAGAAGTAAAGGACATTACTGAGCGTCGACCTCGTTAACGATGGACCGATCTCCTCATAAGCTGCTTGGATCGCACTAGGATCAATCAATCCACCATAAAGAGCTTACTGTTTCGCGCTCCCGTTCTTCAGTATCGACTGTTGAAATGCATGAACAACCACAAATCCACAGTAAATCGTAGCTGCGTTGGAAATTGGAAATCAGAGAAAAGGCAAGGCATTCTTACCAGTTCCGACGAAGAGAAATGGTAGTGCGAAGAGAATCAAGCTCGTGTTTAGACCGAGTAGAGTGCATGTTCCCAAAGTTGTAAAAAGGGTCGTCAAGTGGGTTGTCGTCGTTGCTACAGCAATTACGACTGCGAATCTGAAGTATTATTTGATAAACCAAACAATTGAAAACGTTCATTAGTCTGGAATCAAAATAAGAAATGAGAAAACGGACAGACCTAACGGGCGAACCAGAAATAAGCGAAGAAAGACCAAGAGTTGAGGTACTAACAACGAACATAACGACTAGGCCTAGTCGTTTTTGAGACTTTGTTGAAAAACCTTACCAATGGTCAATAATGATAGTCGTTTTAGCGCTTCCTTCACCTTCACACTCTCGACAATCTGTTTTCCGAGAATGTTGATTGTGATGCGTTCTCCAGGTGGCCTCTGCAGGGCGAACTCAAACGCGGCCATCTCCCAAGCTGCCTGCTGATGGGCAAGGAATTCCTCGTGAACATCGCTCAGAAAGTTGACGACAATCATCTTAAATCGACCTTGCGTATGTAGTTGAAGAAAAACGTACCTCGACATGCGTGATGTCCGTGATGTTGTCGATTTGCGGGGTCAAGTGGACTCCATAAAAGAGATGTGCCAGAGAAACCTGAAGCATGTCAAAAGGAAAGTGGTTTTGACCTGTTCGCCATTGATAGTCGAAATGGGATAAGACAGCTTTGTGGCTTGGTCCCTCCAAGTTGAAGCGTTTTCGGTGCTTCTTTTTAGTGCTTCCTGAGGCAACATTCATGATGAAGGCATTTCAGTTACATAAAAGTCTTCAACTTCTCGGTGGGCGTTGCAGTGGCGCCCGCAAAAATCACTGTAGCGAACGTTGATCCCGTCGTACATTAGCGTGACATTGTCCGACAAAAACTTCAAGAGATCAACTGTCTGCAAGAGTGACGACTAGTGACTTTTGTGTACGTCTGCGAGATGTTCTAGGCGATGCATGGATCCACCATCGGCAGCATGCATGAAGATAGTAACAACAGCTGGATCCTCTGAATGTAAGCCAGATTTCATTTCGTTTCATTCGCTCATTTACCTTGAACACCGAGAAATTCACGATGGACATCGTCCTCGTAGCGGGACAGAGTAGACTGAAGCTTGTCGGCGTCACGAATTGGAGCTTCAAAATTCAGCCAAGCAATCCCGACTACAAGCTAATAGACTAGAGAATTGGCGTTGTCGGTCAACCTGAAAATATCGAAATGGCGATGCTTGCCAGAATGAAGACTCTTGGATAGATGCCAACGGCTCGACCTAGGAGTCGAAATGAAAATCGAAGAAATTCTTGTCGGCGAATCGACCAGTCGTTGACTACTGAAAGAAACCGTAGCCACTAGAGACAACTCACTGTTTGATGTCTTTTTTTGTCGATGAGACTCATAACGAGTGACAACATGATCAGTGTGTCGATAGACAACTGCATCCTAAACATAATTGTTTCACACCACAAAAAGTCGACCTTTTCAAGCATTAACGAGAGAGTGCGTGGCCGTTGCATGCCAGTCCGTTGATCAAATAAGTTTCACTAATCTTTCTGCAATAATTTTTGCCTACCGAAGGAAATAGCGAATGGAAGCAAATGCCGCAGAAAGCAAAGAGTGAACGAGGAGAGAAAGACAACAAAACCTCCTACAGCTGCTTTCGAAGGTTGTTTTGGGAGTTGTGGAAGCATTCTGCTGGTGCAGGGCAAATTGGATTTTCGGTCGCGGAGACTGAATGTGCGAGTGACCTGCGTTCACTCTGCCCCGCTCCCCTCATTTCTCCTCTTTGTGCAAAGACGAGCAGGAACGCCAATGGCCGCTGCGGTTGAAAGTTCAACTGTTTAACAGTTGAACGCTGCGTAGAAAATGGAGGTTGCTGAAGATCGAAAGAAGATCTTTTATGTATTCGCTGAAACAGCAGTGGAAAAGAAGGTTGGCTTTAGTCCACTCTGAAAAGCAGCTAAATAAAGTGAGATTTCGTTCATATTCTGCATTACTTCTCTCAACAACTGTCGATCCTCTATGCTGGAGTACAGCTGATGTAGAAGATCACGACGAGGATTGGAAGAATACCCAGAACGATCACGCAGCACTTCAAACTCGTTTAGCGGAAAAATATTGCTTACTAAAGCGCACATCTGATCATCCAACGGTGAGTCTCTTGTATCCAATGGTGACGTAGAGGATAGTGGCAAGTGGAGCTGTGACAGCGGAATTTCGCACTTCTTCCATTCTTCAATGGGCACCTCAAGGTAGGACATGAGAGCCTGCCAAGAAGCCTCCAGTGAAAGAAGCGGCGAAAAGAATCAGTTGAGTAAAGAGCGAAAAGTCCGGAAGACCGAATTTCTTTTGGTCACTTCTTGTTTCCTTTGCAAGCACCGCCTTCGAGGTTCTGCATGCATCATTGAACTTGAATGTTATCTTGCCTTCAGCCCTATGCGAAAGACAATTTATCATCAGGTACGGTGTATAGCAGTTACACGACGACTCTTATACGCGGCATATTCGAATCGTCAAACGAGTATAGTGAAGAGCGATGAAGTGCAAAAAGCACTTTGCAACAACTCCTGCTGAGAACGCCGTGAGTCCAGTAAAGAGTGTGACCACGGCAAGAGTTTGCATCAACGAACCAGGAAGATCTGAACTCGAGTTGTAGACATTTTCAAGGCACTTTCATGATGAAAAAGGACACGTAACATACTGGATGCGGTTTCCCCCGAGAAGGAATGACGGACTTCCATGACGACAAGCCGACTACCGTTAGTGATAATCCACGTGAAAGTAAGGAGGCAACAGGTGGCCTGAAATAATGTTCTCGACAGTACATATGATTCGCTTTTTTCGCTCTCACAAAGAACTCAATCTGCTTATAGTTAATTGCAATAAAACTCTCACCGAAACGAAGAACTGTGGGACGAGAAATTCGTGCATTTCGAAGCAGAGACCGATCAGCATGGCATAACTAGCAGCAGCGTCAAGAAGAACGAAAGTTCTCAAATGCGAATTGAGACTCTCGGGCAACCAGCCCAGCAGGCGTCTATCGCACAGGACTACTGCAACAAATAAGATGTGCATCAGTGCCACACCGCAAGTAATCATCTGAACCTTCATGAAATGCAAAAAATATCTAGAAACGAAACCTTGATTGGAACGAAATAACAACAGAATCGTGTCTCTTCGGCTGCGAAATTCGCGGCAGTGAAGTGCTCGCGGTCATGCAAGTTGCATGTTGGCCCCGAGACTAAACTCTCAACGGGAAGTAGCTTGTCAGCTGAAGTGAAAGAGGACTGAAATGCTCCTACAGTACCTGTTGCTGAAGGCATAGTTGCGAGGCAAAAGGCGCGAAGAGACGACTTGTTTGCCTAGTAAACGCCTGTTCTTCGTCGCCGCGCCCCTTCTTCTCTACGACGTACAATGCGGCCAGAATGGATGTCGATTCTTGTCAGCCAGTTCCTTGTTCGGCATAAGGCACACGGATTGTGACATTTAGAATGTTGTCTTCAAAGGGATGGCTGAGCAGTGTTAGTAGTCTTATGTTTCCTTCATGAAGAAAATCTAACTCTTTTAATTGGTTCGGTCGATGGAGTCAAGTTTCGTGTGCCGGCTTTCGTGCGACAAAGTGCTCGGCGCCGTCCGTCTTTTGTGCGCCCTGGTAGTCCAACACATTCTTCGACACTTTGCAGAGAGACGCAGCGACTTCTGTTGTCCCCGATCTATGGCCGCATGCAGGGAATACTCTCATTCTACGGTAGTACACTCTTTTTACGGTGCGCCCCACTTCCGCCGGTGGAACTTTTTCGACTTGGAAGACTGAAGTCTTCATTGAGCATACGTTGAGGAACCAAATGCACCTTGAGTGAATAGTCGTTCACTATCAGCAGCTGAAACGACAGGAGACCTGAGCTTCATTCGACACCATGCAGTTGAAGACCTTTAAAAAGGTGAGGTGAAGAGTTCACAAGATCAAATGTCTAGACGATCTTCTGGATATCACGAGGCCAATGTGAGTTTTACCCCTGAAAGAGCCATTGTTTGTTGGGATCGCAGTATTGCAGTAGAAGAGTAATGGTCAAGATTGCATTCGCTCGGTCGGTGATTCGGAGACTGCGAAAATCAATTTGTGTCCCGCTGAAGGTCCGAATGGCGAAGGGTCGTTCACCGCGAGAACAATTTTCCATTGCAAAATCGCTTCCTTTGGTGCTGCAGACCTTGCGTGCAATTCATCATCACTTACATTTGAGAACGATCTCTCGCGGCTTGTACGTCGAAGCTCATAAAACGTCGACGCAAGAACTTCGGGAAACACCACCTAACGTACTTATGATACCTTTTTAGTGCATTTGACTCGCTTAAAAATCATTCGCGCCTTAGTCTTGCACACAGCCTCAAACCTTTGCAGGCAGACATTGGCCCCTTCAAGCGATCCGGGGATGCTGATGGATTGCCACATTCGTCAACGCCACTGCAATGGAAATCCTCTAAATTGTGTTTGTGTGATCGACACAAGAACACCTATTTCACTGGAAAGAGATTTTTACCGATGGCTTCATGGTTGCTCTAAGGACTATGATTGCAATGAATCATCTGACAATGAGTCGAAGTCTTGTGCTTTGAAGTCCGGTACGTTCACATGCATTTGATGGAAGGGCTTTTTGAAGTGTCCGATTTAAAGCCCCATATTTCCGATATTGAGACGTCTGATCCAACGCCGACGAACAAGTTTGGACGACGTTATCGTCCTGGATGCCCGCTCACTCTTCGAGAGAAGAAGTTGATCATCGAAGCACGCAACCGCGGCCTCTCGATTGGTCGAATTTCGGAAATGTTGCGCATCTCTCACGGCTGCATCTCGAAGATTATTTCACGGTAAGCTTAGACTTCAACCATAAAAGTCAATGTTCGTGAAGATTCCGGAAGACTGGTTACCTCACGATGCCGTCGCAAATTGGGAAGCATGGCCAAGGCGGCGAAGAGATTGACAACATCATGAGAGAATTCTTCAAGCACCACTTCCCGCGTTCTCAAAATGATGAGCCGGTCTTTATCAAACGGTCTGCATAGACTTGCAATGCAAATACAAGTATATTATATATAAATTGCCTTCGCGTCAGTCGCTCAGAATGATATTGCATCTGGCAATGGCTCTATTTGGCGAGGAGAACTCGAATTGCACATGAGCATGCATGATAGAAAACCTCGACGCACGTCCACAGATCATTGCATTAAGCGGCTGATTTTTCTGCGTGATTTTTAACCAGCAAAAACGTACATAGAAGCTTAATAAACTGTGGAATTGTCAGACTCTTCATTGTCAAAGAGGAAAAATACAAAATATTCTTTTATCGTGCTGAAGTGTCACACAATCAATTTCAATTGCGTCTCTTAATGCTTTCTATGGCTGGAGTCCCGGAAGGTCCAACGACCGTCACGATGCTTTCAGTTGTTGCACGATTCAACATTCGGCGCGGATTGATAAAGTAGAGAACGACTAATGCATTTATGGGTGACGACCATGTGAGAGCAAGACTGATGCCTGTAAAATTGTTCTCACTTGAGTTCCTGCCCAACTCACCAAGTGTGAGTCTGTCCAGATCCATACGGGTGAATGCCGTAATGAGAATGAGGACCATGGGTAGAGTACATAAGAGAGCAGGTACGATCGCCTAAAACTCTGGAAACATTGAAATTTTCGACATACCTGTGCGATCAGGGTCTTCGTAAGACTGGACTGCAAACGTTTCGTCGCTGAACTCATGTGTCGCTGATTCTGACGAAGATGGGCGACAACGGCACTAGCGCAATAGACCGTGCAAGAATAGGAAAGTGTCACTTGAACGGAGATCACACTGAGGATGGTGAGCATCGCCGGTCCGACCTTCAGGCACTGTTAAGCAAAAGAAAAAAAGGTCGACCAGTTCTCCACCAACATAAATGATCGTCTCGTTCTCTTGGCTGACTTCGAAAAAGTCTGTGAGCATGTGGCGAACTTCCTAAATCGACACAGTCGCCCATAGTGACGTCTTTTCAATTTCTAATTCGGTCAATGTGCCCTAAAGGTCACAAGCTAATTGACCTTGTCAAGAAAAATTAATGCAAACATGTTCCCATGAAATTTTGCGGCTATTTTCAGATTTTCAGAAAAGTTAAACAAGTGACCTCAACGTATTCGGAATCTGTCGTAATGAAGCAGCACATGACCGTGTAGGGCATTTGAAAGAGGGCCACTCCGATCACCATTAGAAACATTTCTCTCTGGTGAATTTGCTTGCCTCTGAAAGTTAGCTCACTCCTTTTACTATAGCGTTACACGTACTTTACGACAAGAATGTAGCGATAGAGAAACGTTGTCGGCACAAAGACAAATGCTGTGTTGGTCAGATTTCCATAAAGAACACCCAGGATTTGGTCCACTAGAGGAAGGCGAAGTGCTCTGATTGGCCCCGTGACGACTATGCCGACCATCCTTGAATTAATGAGGAAAACCTGAACTACGGTAAAAACTATTTGGTTGATTGACCATTTGCGATAGCAAATTCACTAAGGCGTAAGTAACGTCGAGCATGGAGTTGATTATTAACAGTATCTGCAACACTGCCGAATCGAAAATGCGAAAGGGTCACAGTACCCGAAGTGCGCGCCACTTTTTATCGTGAAGAGCACTGAGAAGTCGCACAACATAGAGATTGAGGGTGACACCAAGGGTTGCTCCAAAATAGGCGTTGAGCTCTGTCACTCGCTGGATGTTCATTTGTTTTCTGCTAAAATACGATTTTAAAGATGGTTTATTTTCTGGACGAGCCATGCTCGAGCCATGCTCGTCCAGAAAATAAATGTTTGCAGCTCGCTTATAGCGAGCTGCAAACATTGGAAACCTGCATAACTAAGATAAAGCGATGTCTACAGTACACGACCGCGGGAAGTGAACGTGCATCTAGAATTGGCCAAACTAAGGACAAGAGACACAAGAGAGATTTGTCAGCCTCCGGATGAATTTTGTTTTCCTTTCCCTCTAGAACTAATGATTGCACCCGGTGGGAAGGAACATACAAATTTCCATCGTCCCCCACATCTGTTACTGGCATTAAGCCCACGTGAGTGATTCCGAAAATCAAACGACCGCAATAGCGGAAATAGCTTGTGAAAAATGCAGCGTATATGTTGATACCGTCTAATAATAAGGCCAGCTTTCATTCTAGAAGAAAGGTCTCTAAAAACTAAACACGAATCTTCGGCATCTTGACGTTCACTCGTTTAACAAACGACTTGTGGCGAAATGCTATTGCAACCAAAGGTAGGAAACTTCGTGTTCGAGGCGCCTTCTTACGTGATCGAGCGACTTCTATTTACTTTGACCTTCCTTCATCATGTTGAATGGGCTTCGTGTATGGTCGTGGAGGAACTGAAATGCCGCCAACGAGCAAGACACCTTTTCATGAACGAGAATTCTAACGACTTCAGCGCCTTCGACGTTCATCTGTTATCGGCTGTGATAATCTTCTGTCGAACGCAAAATACCAAACGGATTTTATTTCGCACCGCACACATTTTTTTTTCATCAAAGAAATATCGTTTTTCCATTACTCGTTAGCATCTTCTCCTGGCCGTTTAGGTTCTTCGCTCGGCGCCTCGATCACAATGTTGTCAACAAAATCTGCATTTTGGTCTTGCCAGACTTTTCTGTCGACTGCATGAGGTCGTGCTTCCTCGTTATTGTCCACGTACGCCTAAAACCCAAATAAGGACTCCATTTTTAACCACTTACATAAGAGTCAAACGCCGCTGTGGCAACGCAAAATCCTGTAAATAGAACGACGAAAGGGAGATTCATGCGGAATGACGCCGCACAAGGGAGATCCTCAGCTCGAGACGCGACGCCCTTATAAAGACGAGAAACGGATTCAGGAACTTGATCCTCTCGTTATAAGTGTGGAATGGTCTCTACCCTCAGGCCGACGAAAACTCATGAAGTGGGGAAGAAACTGGAAAAACGGCAAATATTCATGAATCGAGCGTGAGCTCCCTGCAAGTTGCAAGAAAAGTAACACACATGTGGAGAAAAGTGCGGAATTTGTTCATCAAAAACTTCTTCAGAAAGAGTTGTTTTTTTATAATGAAAGGCGCTTCAACTAACAATAAAGCATCACTCGGACTAGTCATTCTATGCTGGACGATTTATTTGTAGGAGACGGAAAATGAAATTGTATTTCCATTCACACCGTGGTAAGTGCGTTGAACAGTTGGCCTCACTCCAAGTCTAAACTCCGTGCGCTTTTGATGCCAGCCCCCCCCCCCTCCCCCCCCCGCGCTTCGGTGAGAGTGATTGGTTGGACATTTGACTTTTCGATCGCGACTGGTCTGAGACTGATGACCGAACATCTCTCATCCAGCTACCCACAATTTCCTTAAAGACTAGCTGCGCAAGTTGGGTGCAAAAAGCAGCGTCGTTTGAAAAGGAAATGATTGCAATTTTTCCCGAAGTTTTTAAAACTTGCTTCTTTAAATAAGCCTCACAGCATCGGGACAATAAAGAGGCAAAGCACATGCACTGAAAATTCCAAGGAGAAATTCTCCGGCCATACATCAGCAACTTGTAATGCAAAGTGCTGTGTTTACTGCCTTCCAAGTATGTCAAACCACAAGGACGCATTCCGGAAAGTGCAAGAAGGAACGATTTTTCGATCTGTGATTTGCTGAAGTGGTCCGTTCCGGTCTGCCGGAGATTTTTTCTCGCCACATCCCTGCTCTCTCTTGCAAAGTGCACGGTGAACGGGGAAAGCTCTCTTTTCGCACATTCGCGGCGTTCTTAAAAGCGATCCATCAGCAGTTGAACGCGCACATTATGTGCCTCGAAAAGGCAATCTTTCTCTTCATTCTCATGCAGAGATTCGTTGCATCAACTGCGGTAGCAGGCGAAAGGTAGCCTTTCTTTTTGCTTTGCTGTTTTTGATTTGCATCAATTGAAAATTCTTTGATATCTATTTCAGCTCCGAAAATTCGCCGTTATTGGATGTTTATTCTGGATGTGATGAGATATTTTCTCGAAATGTAAGTGATCTTTGTTATTTTTCCAAAAATTCACCTTCCAGTTGGTTTATAAAGCGAGACTGGAAATGGGACTTTTTATGATGGCCGTCGCTTTCGTTGCGATCCTTGTTTTCAGCGTTTGTCATTGTGTTCAAGTAAGTCAACGAACAATCTGCAATGCATGGTCCCTGCATTCAGAGTCGCCATCATGAGACAAGAAAATATTTAAACATCTGAAAAACTGCCTGAAAGTTTCCGCCCCTCGTAGACAGCTTTTTATTTGTGTATTTTTTGCATGACCTTGTCCAAAGTTATTTTGTGAGACCACTAAATGGCAATATTTTGATCTCATTTTCAGTTTCATGACTTTTAATTCTTGATGCCTGATATTTGCTTAAGAATGAACTTTGTTGCTTCGCCTTCGATTTTTGAGCAGCCCAAAGAGTCTCAAGGGTCTGGTCTATTGAACAGGAGAAAATTTCTGCAGAGTGATGCACGACGACGCAGTCTCAAGTACGCGATAGAGTCGGGTTTACCAAAGAGCCGCCGATCTGAGTGCCCTTTAAGATGCATGCACAATCAGAGCGGTCAGTCGTTAGTGAGAAATAGGGAAATATTCTCATTCAAGTATAGCTTTACTTTAGAGATAGAAGCTTCGATTAACTAGCACCGCAGATCAACTGTTGGAAAACGCGTTGCCCATCTACTCTTGGTTTTTCGATTTTGAACATACCTTCGTTCTTTTTCTTTTCTGCGTTTTGTTTGAGCAGTCATTTTTTTAGAGGTTTCCGTGAAAATGCACTTGTGTTCTGTTTATTCGGAGTCTGTAACAGGAGACGCTTTGAAGCGTCATTCTGACCGAAATTTCGAATATTTCATCAAAGAACATTTCAAGGGAACGCATGTTGGCCGCTCTGCTGGTCGGCTTCTGTCTTTTCTGGTTGTTTCCAGATTTAGCAGCTGCTGTAAATTCAAGTTATCGAAGCGAAGCTAATAGGCTTTATGAGCATCTCTTCGCTACATACAACAAAGTCGTTGGCCCGGTTTCTCCTCCAGGTAAGACCAACACTTCACTAACTATTTGTATTTGAGGCTCGGATGGAAATTCGTCGGAAATCTTTCACGTGGACGTGACAGCTTCTTGGATTCGCTTGCTAGATATTGTTTGCAGTTTTTTCTTTTTAATTTATCACTTTCAGGATGAAGAACGTGAAATTCTCCAGCTCTACTTGGAATACAATACCGTAGGTCGAGCAGTAACATTGTGAGCTCGTACAGGAGTGGAGCGACCCATGGCTTTCCTGGAACCCTGAAGACTTTGGCGGAGTTGATCATTTTATCGCGCCCATGGAGCTCGTGTGGCAACCGGAAGTTAACATCTACGATTGGTGAAATACGATTGCTTTAAACAAGCCGTTTCAGCGAAGACGTGGAAGATGTGCGTCCGAAGAGCTCACAGCTTGTCTACGTAAGAGCAGTTACATGAGAGAAATCCTTTATAGATAAACCACACCGGGGCTATAAACTCGTATGCGGGTTATGTGGCTAGCGTCATTTGCCGTCTTGATGTAACTCGTCTGCTTTGTGCAGCAAACTTTCAGATTGCCAACTTCCCTTTCGACTCGCAGGAATGTGCAATCAGCTTCACCTCGGCCACGTATAGAGCCGAGGAATACTTTCTCAACATTTCTATGGACATTGTGTCCTCAGAAGTGAAGATGGTTTTGTTCCCGTCGAACAATTTCTGATTCAAGGAATGCTTGAAGAGCACGTCGGAGTGGCAGATTGTGAAAGTCAACGTGTCACGTCGGACCGTCTTCATGATCAAGAATAATTATAATGATGTTAGTTGCACTAACGATGTAGCAATTAATTAGCTCACACTCTCCATCGTTCTCAAACGAAATTACGCTTTCTATCTGGTTGTCATCATCTTTCCCGCTTTCGTCCTCAACGCATTGGCTCTTATAGGCCTGTTCCTCCAGACCTCCGAGCAGGATATGCGGATTGAAAAGGTTTGCTTCTGGATTTTGAATTGACAATTAAATTAGGTCGATCTCGGTCTAACAACACTGATGTCGCTGGTCATGATTCTTGGGATTGCTGCTAACGAGATTCCCAAGACACAGAAGATTCCTATCCTTTGTACGGCTTTTCTTTTTTTTTTATTGCTTTTAGCCGTTTTCATCCTCGTCGATTTGGCTGTGCTGGCCGCTGGCCTCTTGTTCGCCTGCATCTCGCCTTCCATGGTGCAGAAGATGGTGCCGAAACTTCGCCTGCTTGGAAAACGGTGGAGTTTGGGGATTCCTTGCAATGTACAGATTTGAGCACATGGAAAAGGCGAAGCTTGACTGGAAGCTTATCAGCTGCAGAGTTTGCATTGTGTTGGAAGTTATCAATCTTCTCAATCTCATTGGAATTCTTGGACACGCTCTATGACTGCTGCACTTGTTCGCCTATAATAATCGTCAAGAGACGCTAAATCTTCTTCGATAGACGGTCACCTAAACGCATGTGGGCTTGGCCTATCAAAATTTGCAAACTATCTAGCTTCTCACTGTTGCGCTGTTGTTGCATGGTGAATGAAATAATGACTCTGGAACATTGTTTGCTAATTAGTACGGTTGGGAATTGGGCTGACAAAGTCGGGTTTTCAGAAAAGTCGGATTTTCGGGTAATCGGGTTTTCGGGTTTTCTGAAAAAGTCGGGTAAAACCCGATTTTTCGGGTTTTCACTCAATCGGGTTTTCGGGTTTTCTCAAAAAGTCGGGTAAAGCCCGATTTTTCGGGTTTCGGGTAAACCCGATTCTCAACCCTACTAATTAGCTACCCTATGGCCCCGATGAAAATGTGCACTCGTGCGATTCCCAAAACGTAAACAAAACGCGTGTGTGGATCAAGTTCTTGAGATCACGAGGTCGAGAGGTCTCTTCTCAAGATGCTGACAAAGTGTCCGATGCTGTCAGTTTCTTGTTTGCCTTGGAGGAGAGATAGGTCGATCAAGAGTTGTAGTATGTGTCCCTTGGTTGATCTACTTGGTGATGTTCAGTCGCAAGACCGTTGAGTCGAGTGAGGCTGTCTGCCGGTACGATGCTGCTCTGTCGAAGATTATTCTCAACTGTTTTAACTTGCCGGCAAGGTGGTAACTTTTCCAAAAAGAATATTCTCGTTTTAGCATCAAGCAAGAGTGACTTTCTCGGAAACGTAGCGATTCGTCAACTTCAGCCGTCTGACCTGGACTCCTTGTTGCAACTTTCCCTCTCACAATTTAATCACCAAGAGCCCGCTTCAAGGGTAAGAAGTGGCAAAGCTTCTTTTGCAACTATAGGCGCTTCAACTCACTCCCAAAAGTGCGGAAACGATTTTCCGACTTCTGCTTGATGCCTGTATACCAGAGAAATTCTCTCTGGGCGCTTTTCTCAAAGTAGGAGTAAAGCCTGCCGTGCCCATCAGTTCAGGACACGGATGAGCTGATTGGCTTTCGTGCCTGGAACACAATCAGACGCTCGGATGCTCTTGAGCTTGATCCAAAGCTTGGCGATCCTCAAGTGGAAGCGCTCGGTAACGCCCCACACTTTTCTAAACGTCTCTTTTTCAGTTCGCGGATTGAACAAGCTAACGAAAATCCTCTGGATCCTCACGCCAAACTACGTGGACATGGTGAGGTTCTTTCATTTTTTTTCGAACAGCTTGTTTTGCAGATGATCGCTCGGGAATTGGCCGCTGTAAACGCAAAATATCGTCGTCGCGGAGTGGCGGAACTTCTCTCGCAGCAGCATTACAATCCTCAACAGTTCAAGGTACAACGAATGCCTCGAAGCTGACACGTTTAGAGCGAAGGCTATGGCGGAATTAGCTCGCTTGCAACGGCACCAGGCAGCCAAGCGTTATTGAGAAAGCTCGGATACCGTGATCTTGGCAGTTTTACGTTTCACGAGTTCTTTCGTCGAACCGACGGTTCATCACCGCCGCTGCAAGAGCCAGACGCCAGCGAAAGAGTCGTCATATACTTCAAGGAGTTCTGAGGTTGAATCCAATGTGTTGCATCCACGCGGAAATGCATAGGTTTTAACTTTGAGGAGAGGGGGAGAGAGAAATTAAAACACTTCACTTCGAACAATTTTACTCACTTCAAGGACATCACGCAAATAGTGATAATAAGTGAAGAAAATCATTTCGGTCTGCGCTGTAGGTGAGCGTTAGAGCCATCAATGGCAGGAGAAAGAGAAAGATTACCGAAATCTGAGCAAAAGCTTCTCATTTAGCCGAAACACTCACCAAGACGCAGAGATGGAAGTCTCTTTTGTTGGCAGGAGCATTCGAAGTGGATGCTAGTGAAGAGCAGGACGTGGTTGCACCAGCTTCGCCAATCATCGAGCGAGTCTTCTTGAAAGTGTCCGATTGACTAAACCATTCGACGCTCTCTTCAGTAACTGCTATGAATGCAATGACGTGAATAAATGGGGGACACAACTCGGACATGTTCTGAAAACCGAAATTAGCTGAATTGATGAGAGAAGGCTTTCAAAGGACGCCGCTGCAATTGAAGAGTAGGCCCAGTTCGTGGGCAAAAGATCATTCCAGCCTTCTCGTCGTCGCCTCTATAGAATGCATTAAAATGAGTCGCCAGAGCTCAAATAGCCAAGTTGGCAATGCTTGCCCCAAGTCCGGAGAGTTCTCGAAATACGAGCTTGCAAAAGTGCACTACTAGGGGGCTCGCGAAAAAATGTTTGAGCGAGAAACAACTTCAAAAGTTCAATTCACTAACTGCTCCTCACTCCATTTCTTGTAGATCAGAGCTGAACTCATCTATAACGAGAGGGTTTGTCATTCGAAATTGCCCAAAGATGATTGCGTATCCTCCCCATACTTACAAACACTTGATTGACAAGCAGCCTCAACAAGCAGCCTTTAAATGTCAACAAGAGAGCGTCACAAAAGTCGTCAAGCTAGCTATTTCGAGAGGCGACGAGAAGAACTCGCAACAATTTCGCGAATGCACATCGCGAAGAGTCTTGTGATTCAAATTCGCATTGCACCGGCTCGAAACAATTCGATGAACTGTTCAATAGACGTAAAAATGTGGCCACTAGGGTTGGGTTTCGGGGCTGAAAACTCGGGGTTTTCGGGGTCGGGGTTTTTCGGGGTTGAAAAAAATCGGGGTTTTCGGGGCTGATATAGCAGAAACGCGGCTTTTCTCCTATGTTGCTTACTGTTCGCCATGTTCTTGGATAATGAACGTGTTTCTGGCAAATGCGGTCTGTTTACGGCGTTGCAATCGAACGATTTTTTGAGATAACTACGGAACTGGGCCGGCTGGTTGGAACATATTGTACGCTCTGATGAGTCAGTTTGCAGCCCGATAAGCGGCCCTGGCAGGCCAGCATTCTCAATCGGGCATCCCACGGGCTCGCCAAGTTGACCAGCGAGCTCCCTTCTTCTCCCAACGGCTCGCTCAACCTCGAAGCCGCTTCTTCCTGTTGCCTGAGCAAGCTGGCATGCCTAGCAGGCATCCCGGCACTAAATGATTTCTTTCTTCTTTAGGACGCCGGCGATGCCTTCATCGCGAGGAGGACGAGGAGCGGGCAAGGACGAGGACGAGGGCGAGCGGCCGCGTGCCCGGCAGGAGCTGGATGAGAAGACTCCGACTTCTTTTCTCTCTTATTTTATGTTGTGAGCCGGTCCAAGCTATTGCGCTTGCCGGCGTTTATCTCGTACTTGTTGTACATGTGAGATAAACTTGATTGGAAAGCGAAAAGAATGATCAGAAAGAGTGAGAGCGGGGGCAGGGGACGGCTAGGGGGAGCAACGAGCACCGCCAGTTCTCTTAGCACCGGGAGATCAGAGCCCCCTAACGGTTAGAACTCGCTTTGCGGTGAATTACTATTTTTAACGCCCTCGGATCTCCCGCAAATTTGTCTGAGAACTGGCGTTATTTGCGCTTCTTGATGGCACAGAGTGCGCGAATCCTTGAGAGACTGTTCGAAAATTCGCTTCTCTTGAAGATATTCAGCGAGCATTTGCTCGTAGCGCATCTGCTTGTCCGTCATGTGGCTGCTCTAAAGCACAGGACTCAACGTTCAAATGTTGAAAAAATTCACCGACCTTGTCCTTCTCCAGTGCAATCAGCTGATTGAGGTAGCTTTCCGTTGCGTCATTTTAAGTTGTGATACAGTTCCATTGCAGGAAAATTGCAAAGATGGCTGACGCTTGAGTAATTTTTTGGTACTCGGCTTCGATTTCACGCTTTTTACTTTCCAGAGTTTTGCTTGGAGAATTTCTTGATTAGCTGAAAAGTGAAAATATACCACATCCTTACTTTTGATTTCCTAATGCAAAATTAATACGGGTTTGAGTCTGAAATCGATTAATTAAATGTTTTGATTGTGGAAAGGAGAAGATAAGTAACGATAAAAGCAAACAACTTACATGCGTTCGCCTTAATTAGGCTTCGTACGTTCTCGTCTTCTTCAAGTTTTGTTTCGGTAAACGAAGTGAATAGTTTTCCGACCTCGACTCGCGGAAACTCGGGTCCGTATTTAGAACAGCTGTAACTTCCACCAGCATTAGGGCGGAGTAATTGACCGACCCAGATCTTAAAAGGGTTCTGATTTGCAGCCGATGGATCGCTTTCAATGTAGGGATCACGATCTCGGTCGAAATAGCTCTTGAGAACCGAGCAGTTCTTGCAGAACATGCCGGGTTCGACTGTCATCTTGAACCGAGTGATCACAATTTGTCGAGTGAGACGTTTGCGGAGCCCTCTGTCGTTATGCTGATATTCCAACAACTCTTTCTGGTGCTCTTCAATATCTTCGAGAGTCTTGCTCACGGCAGTGTTGATGTGCACGAGAGGCCGAGCGAGTTGAAGAATGAGATTTCGGGCATAGTTTAAAGATTGAGGTGCTTTCGGGTTGTGCGGCTCCACGGAACGTGCACGCTCGAGAAGACGCAGCGTCTCGATTCGTGAGTGCCCGAAACTTTTCTCGTAAAGATCCTCGAGGTGCTTAAAAACGCTTCGATCCACTTTCTGATGCATTGCGCAAAGATAGCGATACGCCATGTTGTCAAAGATAAACTCTGTGTGCTTTCGTTGGAAGGCATTTCCGGCTGTAGGAGATATTCGGCCGCGCCAAGCGGCTTCACAAGTTCACTGATGATGGAAAGGGCGAGCTCGCTCTGGGTGCCAAAGCCTTCCAAACGCTTGGAAAACGTATTGCTTGAGAAGAACTCGTGCCGAACAGAGAGGTTATGTGATGCACTCACTGCACCTTCCGGGAGATTTCTAAACAACTTCACTTCTCTGAATTTTCACCCACCGATGAAAAATGTTCTTTGGCAGCAAACCGTCACAGCGCAGATCGTAGAGATCGCCAATGGTCGCATTGCGTCCAATCGCCGAGCGAAAGAGCATCGTTTTACCTTTGCTCATCACTGCAAAAGCGAAAAATGCTACTCTCTTATCACTGGCAGCGCACGCAAAAAAGAAAGTTAACTAATGAAGCAGAATATCCACTCCGTTTAAAGCGTGTGGTCCAAGACCAGGCGCTCCCCACAAGTCATTGACCTAGCAATGAGTCCATTACACAAATCTGACCTTCTCGTGCTTAGCACCTTCAGAGATCGTCTTCATTCGCACCCCACCCCCTTTCTTAACACGTTCTAGCTCTAACAAATTTCCACTTGGGCAACGAAGGCGAAGGGCGGGAAAGTGTGCCCACCTCTAAGGCCTGTCTAGACGTGAGGAGAAAAGGCACAACAACAACCGACCAGCCTTGGTAGCCGAGGCTCACACAAACCTTCACTGACCTTACTGGCCATTCCAACATTCGTCGTTCAGGAGAGACCGGTGATCTTTGGCCCGTAGCAAAGTTGAGAAAGTTCATCTCAACCTCACCTCAACTCAAAGTGAGGTCGTGTTTTTGATCTTTTT
>JAQIXL010000560.1:0-28845 GCA_034700245.1 Poikilolaimus oxycercus | reverse complement strand
TGGCTCGTTCTTGCGGCCCATTTAACCTTTTTCAAAGATTCAAAAACTGGTAGATAGAGGAGAGAGTCGCATTGATGGTGGGCTTTAGAGCGCCTCGAAAGGTTCAGTGGATCGCCAGAACTGGAAGATTTGAGATTTGAGGGAGAGTAAAAGGCCCCGACCAAAGGAAACTTCCCCCGGCGCTTCGCGCCGGGGGCGATTTATCATCAGGTGGTGTCTCGACTCACTGAGCGATGGCGCCAGCATATAGGGAATTGTCTCGTTGATCCAGGGTTGGATCTCGCTTGTGGTCTGTCGTTTGATTCGGGTGGCGTTAGAATCCTGAAACAACGTGAGCGGGTTCACACTTCACCTCACCTCATGTTCGGCGGTTGGAGTACGGTGACCGACGCCCGGCGCGGTCGCTGCAGTGAGGACCTGGAGACAAGTGACGAGAAGGAGAAAGTGGAGACGCATCTTCTACAATGAACGTGCTCTGCGGCACCTTTGCTTTTTAAAGGCGTACATCGATGCCCAAACTTGTGCACGTTCGGAGAAGTTTCCTTTGTTTGAAAACTGTGTGAAAAGGCCGGAGCTTCGTGTAAATGAATGGAAAGAAAAGTAGTCATGGCAAGGCTTCTACCATGGCCTTGCATTCCCCGTCGTTCGTGAATATGCAACGAACACCAGCGCTTTTGTATTTGCTTCCTTTGCAGAAGGCTAGATACCGTAGCCGTAGCGGCATAGGCACGACGTGGCCATTTCACACACTCGCCGGCTTCCGGCATCCGCCGGTGAATGTGTGTGCAAGGCAGGTCTTTTGAAAGTCTTCCAGCTACGTGGCTTTTCAGCGGAGTTTTCTGGCGTCTCTTTGAAAGTCTTCCTTTTGGGAAACTTCGGCCCTTCATGTCAACAAGAAACAATCGAGATTCACAAATTGAAGGTGTGTGACGTTCATCTCTCTGAGAGATATCAACGCTCTAGCCGCTATACTCGGAAAAGTCAGAAAGATTGTCGTGACGCTGCTACCGAGTCTTTCCCTCGAAACATTCTTTTACAGCTTTTCTCAAATTTTATTGCACTGCCGTGATCTGTTAGTCGTAGCAGAGATAACGATCGGTGCAGAGGTCGGTAGTGCAGAAGAGGAGGCTACCCTCCTCTTGGCCGTCTTTCACCTTCTTGTCGTCCTTATGGCAGGCGTGTGTGCAACCATCTGTGCTACAGTATTTGCAGCCCTGAAAAGATCAAGATCGTTTGAGAATTCAAAAAAACCGGACCTCGTATTCTAGATATCCGTCACCATCGTCATCAGAAACGCTTTGATAGCATTTAATGCAGTTGGCGATGCCCACACAGAGAAGAAGGAGAAGTACTAGTGATTGCTGCATGGTCGTCGAGGAGTAGAAGGCGAGAGAACCACTCTACCTTCGGAAGTTCCGAAAGTGAGAAGCTCGTTTTGTCGATGGATCGGGCTATGACGTGGGAGGTGCCATTCCTCTCACTGACTCGTAGTCGGCGTTAGAGCCCCAAAAAATATTGTGGACGGCATTCCTGGCGAGGCTTTCAGTCACTACCGTAAGCATACTGCAACGTATGCAGCTTTGTGCATGTTTCAAAATTTCTTTGCGGCTGTCATCTTAGTGTTCGAAGGAAAGTTTTCGAGAAATTTCTCCTCGTCACCCCAGTGGGCCGCAATGGTGAGAAAGTGTGCGAGGAAAGTTTTGAAAGGATTCTTCTTTGACAAAAGAAAAGATGTCGCTTTCTCGAAAATTTCCAGCATCGCAAATGTTGACGGTTCCTCTCCTTTCCAACTTCCTCTTCAGTTTCGCCAGTAGACACAAGAATTTCTTTGAGATACCTTCGCATGTGACAAAAGACAACATTTTGTCGGCAATCAAGCGACAAGCTGAGTTTGCGGACACCATGTTGAGTGGGGAGTCGTACTGCGATGTGCTTTGGACGGCTTGAACAATGACAGAGTCGGTAGAACCGATTTTCTTCAAATAAAAGATGAGTAAGAGGGCCCGACCAAAACTTCCCCCCTGGCGTTTGGCGCCGGGAACGATTCCTAGCCGCGATAATAATCGTTTCTGGAAAGTAGTACCATGTCCGACACCACCAAAAGATAGCTTCGAATGACACCATTTGATTAACAGCCAACACAATAGGCCCGCTTTTTATGAGTCAACCACACTTCAAGATTACTTATGGGACATCGATGGCACGCCTCACAGAATAGGAGGAATAGTCATTCCGAATTTGTTCGAGACCGTTCACGGTTGGCCGCCGTTTCCATTTCGCCATTTGCAAGGCTTGGATCAGAAGATTGCTTGTCTGGAATTTTGGCCCAGTCTTGAACCTCAGCTGAAAGAATTTCTTCGTGTTCGCCTTCGACTTACTCGATCCGTAAATGAGGAAAGCTGTTCCAGTGAAAACATTTGCTGCTGCGCCTAGACAGAAAGCCCAAGTGAAGGCAGCCGTTTCCGACTTCTCAGTAGCTGGCTTCATTCAATGAACAAACATATTGTGAGATGACGCTGATGATCAACGGTGCACTGATGCTCGCCATGTTCGCAAACGTCATCGACAACGACGTAATGGTGCCTGTGTGTTGTGGTGCGACGCAGAGTCGAGCTGTGAAATACCCGGCAATTGCTACCGAATACAAAAAGCCTGAAATAGCTTTAGTAAATATCGGTGTATGGACTTTCCATGCATCGCCAAAATAACTACCGCCCATCCAGGTCGAGTACAATCTGGAATGGTTGCTAGCATGACGAAAGTGATGGCTGTTCCGAATGAACCTGAGCCTATAAGAAAACTTTGCCGGGTCACAAACCGATTGTCTGAGAAAGTTTGCAGACAGTGTTTGGAGAGAGAATCTTGTGACGTTTGAGATAATCTGCCAACGGTCCACTGATATTTTTAGACACTAATTGCGCGATGAACACGGTCATTGTGTAGAAGCTATTCTGAAAGATTTCTCTTCTCCTGAAGTCTTATACCCTTTTAATGTCAATCAAAAGGACGGTCTTGAAGTAAAGAGGTAGTAAAGCTTGAAGAAGAGTGGTCGAAAAGTAGCAAGCCATGTCAGCCAACACAATCGAAACGACAACTTTTGACGTGACGATAGATCGCCATGGTACTCGATGTTTTGCCTTCAAGAAATGAAATCCGCTTGCAGATTCTGCACCTTTGGTTTCGCGTGCGGCACGCTCTCCTGGAGATATTGGCGTTCTTCCTCGGAAATCCATCTATTTTGAGCGGGATAGTTGCTGGCAAGGAAATACCAGAGCACAACGAATACCAAGGCCAACGAGCCTGCTCACTGGTTCACGGGAAGAATTCAAAGACCGAAGAGGTAGAAAACGGAAGGCCATCCCAGTGACGAGACACATAACGACGCGGATATTAAAGGCGATAACGAGGCGGCTAGTTGATTGCCCGATGTGTACAGGGCGCTGAGGGTGGCTCGTTCATTCGGTGGGAACCACTTCGAGGCCATCGAGCTCATAGCAGGATATGTGAAGCCCTAATGAACTGTGCTTTTCCTGTCATCTCCTCTTCAACCTCGCCCAGTCCCATCTCCGTTCGCATCAAGAAGAAAAGCGCGTAGGAGTTACTAGCGATTGTTGGTGTCAAGAAGGACACTATGCCAGAATTGAGAACAGCTAGAAAGATGACCATTTTAGGACCAAATTTGTCCGCAATGTATCCTGCAAACTTTTAATGACCGAAAGAGAGACCTGATATCAGGACCGTCGTCACAGTCCCATAATAGGTGGCCGAGAAGAGCGAGGACTGCATGGCTGGAGTCCAAAGCAGAGAGCCCTGAAGGTGGGAAAGCTGTTAGGTGCAGCCGACCTTACATTATAGCCAAGACTTGCTGGCTCGGTTTCGTTCTTATTGTTAGCTCGACGGCACTGGGAATTGGGACCAACAACCAGAAAAGAATCCTTATTGATCGGTGCTTCGACCGCCGTCGAATTGACCATGCAAGTGATGGTCATACTCAAGTCGAGTCGCGTCGACACGGTGGCAAAGAATCCCAACATGAGCAGGAAAGCCACACGAAGTCTTTGTGAATGAAACGTAAACAAGGGAGGATGCGCCATTTCCGGGAGTAGTTTATTTCGTTAGCAAAGAGAATGTCGAAACACACGTCTGCGAGTCAAAGAACACGGTGACCACTGGTCTCACTTTACATAAGCACACTGCCCTTATCTGTCCATGCGGGGACAGTCATCGTTGACCTTGATGTCATTTGTCTTTTCTGTTCGTTCTTTGTTCAAGCTGACCAAAGGAACGGAAAGCAGATGTCTCTCTCCGTCTTCGACCAGCTTCAACAGCGATCTCCCGTCGGGGGCAATTTGCCGGGGCTGTCGCCTCTCTTCCCCAACACTAGTAAATAAACAAATCTCGAGACTTCAACGAGGAGGAGGCGAGCTGACTGGCGGGTGGACCCAACAGAGACGAGCACGGCTGACGTTGAAATACTCGAGTCACCAAGAGAGACCAAGAGAGCGACTCGGTCAGAACTCTCGCGGTGAAAGCCGCTCGTTTCGGGGTCGCGCACACTGGAGGCGCGACGCGCTTCTTGTGCTGACGTGCCGAGTGTTTGCCATCGCCCCTCCGACAGCGTCCGAGTCCACAAAACGGGCCGACGAGCGGAGGGAGAGGAGCGGCTTCTGTCCGCTTAGTAGCTGCTCACGTCACAATCGTCGTGCCCTCCCCTGATGTCTTGAGCTTCTCTTTCCCTTTCCTTCTTCTCCTGGGTTCGACCTCTATTATAAAAGGCGCTCGAGGAAATCCTTGCATGCTCTTTTCACTGGCGACGCCCTGCCTCTCGTCCCTTCGAGACGTGCTCAAAGGACGCATAATTTGTTCCGTGCACGTTCGTTCTTCGTCTCTCGTCCCGCCTAAGGCAAGGCCGACGAAAGCATTCCCGCGTCTCCTTCAACGTTCACTATCGCCATTCGCCTTCCCGCCCCTTTGCAGGAACTTTTGAACTTTTCGGACCCCGACGAGTCTCCCAGGACGCCTTTCAAGCGAGGGCCCACGCAGTGCGGCAATTCGTAAATCCTGAACCGCTCAAATCTCCCTTCGTGTTCTTCTTCTCTTCCTGCTAAAGTCCGCTGTTTTTAGTTTGAAATATCGACGAGCCCACAAACGAAATGAAGGCTCCTGTTCGGGAAAAGCATGCCAATAGAGTTTGGAATTCTCGCCGCTCTCCTCTCTTCTCCCCTCGCTTTGTTTCCGTGCACTCAGTGCGCCTTCTAGTTGGAGGCCATGGGTGATAAGGAGCTGTCAAAGTGTGTGCATACGTCGTCGCCTTTGGTGTCTTCGCGGTTGCCGCCCGCCATTGCCCTGCCGCCGCCGCAGCTCTCTGGCGGGTCGTGTTTGACTTCTTCGCCCCGCCAACGCCGGGTCGGGCTACCGCTGCCATCTTGCCTCTCTGCCGCGCTTCTCGAAGGCAACAGTCACTGGGGGAGGAAGCGAGCGCGCAAGCACCAAAGCGCTTCTTTTAGCCAGGCGCCGCGTTTGTAATTGTGCTTAGCCGACGTCTTTCAACGTTGAAGACGGACGACGGAGAGGAGGGGGAAGAGTCGAAGGAGAAGCTGACGACTCCACTCCGCCCTCTCCTCCTCCCACCTTCCATCTCTTGCTGAGTCGTCTTCATGCGAGAGTTGTACGCAGAAGTGTGGACTCTCTACTCTCGGGACCCCCCTCTGCCCCCTCCGCTCGAGTCACCTGTGTACGGGTCGAAGAAGCTTATCGACCTCGGTGCAGGGCAACTACGTAGTTGATCGCTGTGCTTTTATCGCTGTTGCTTTTCGTGGTCGCGAGCCCCCCGCCGCTGCTGCCGCCGAACTCATTCTGACTGGTGATCCCCCGCTTTGAAAACATTTGTCAGAGAAAAGCGTTGATTGTGAAATCCTCACTGAGCGGTTATAGAGCACGTTGATTCGCAAAAGGATGAGCAAACAGAATGGAAAAAATAGAGTTCCACCCTCCGACTCACTCGGTGCGAGTACTCGTCACCAAGGAGACCGTAATGAAGGCCCCGTTACTCAATTATGTGATTCTGCTTTGGCTTGCGGCTTGCACGTTTGATCGCGTGGCCTCGTTCAGGCTCTCATGTCGATTTCAATCCTTCGCGTCTTGCCATGAACCTTGAGAATAAAAGTCGACCAAAAGCTTCAAACTCCAGCCAACTTGTGTTCCTTTTCCCGAAAAACCTCCTGAGGTTTGACGTCCTGATCTTTGAGAAATTAGACGTCGTCCGGCTATTGAGTGAGCCATGAAAAGGGTTTATCAGCGTCTCCGCCTGACGTGATCACCGCGCTGATCGGCAGCGGTGTTTCGCTCGCGAGCTCTTCGCTAAGCGATCAAAGCTGGTGCAGAGAACGTTACGTCTTCTTCTGAAAGGCAAAGGGTATCGAGCGGTGACCCCGTGAATTGCACTAGCTTTGTCCGCGCGATCTCGAACAAAGGAGGGGTTGGAACGAGCCAAGGTGAGTCAGTTAGGGCATGGGCCCGATTCGAATGCTAGGAGGAAGTGGCCATGGCGGCCGGGTGTCCCTCTGCCTGCCTCGCCAACGGGGCTCTCCGGCCCGCCCGCTCGCTGCACATCGAAGCTGACGGCGGGTGCGAGCGGGGAGGAGGATCGATCGCGCGAGCGCCGCGGCGGCGGTCGGGGCAGACTTGGTGGAAGAGCGGGCAGAGGGCGACTCGGCGGGGGTGCCTGCTTGCTTGCCGAGGTCCAACCTCTGCTGCCCGCAGGTCTCCTCGCCTTGCCTTGCTTTCCCACCACGACGTCCTTTTACACTACATGCGAAGAGACGGGCGCCTCCTCGGCGACTTCTTCGCCCTCCTCCGCGTCTCGCGGCTCGCATTTCCTTCTCGGCCACTGCTTGTGACGACCTTCTTCTTCGCAGCTTCTTCTCTCCTCGCTTCCCGTCCGCCTCCTCCTCCGTCTAGTTCTTTTCCTCCTCCTTCGCCTTGCCTTTCAAATCCCATGCTGTGTTTTTGCGAGGAAGCGCGACGAGCGCGCGCGCTGTCGAATTCATCCTTTGAAGAAGGCGCTTCGGAGGCTCACACGCAGTCCGCATGTCATTGGTTATGGGCGAGCAGGAGAAGACACACGGCACTGAAGAGAGTCGGCAGACGTCACGCCGACTCTACTCGAGTGAAGAGGAGGCGCGGCTTCCCGGGGCAGCAGGGCTCTCCTTCTTCTTCTCGTCTCCCTGTTGTTGTTGTCTGCATCGACGAGGGAGAAGAAGGAGCCGCGACGGGAAGTGTTCTCTCTCTTGCCCGCGCTTCGACTTCGCTTCTTCTTTCCCCTTCGATCTCTTCTCGGAGAAAGCGCGCGGGGCTCTGTTTCCGGGGCGGGCTGGAGGGAGACGAGGGGGGCGTCGCCTTGTGTGAGGGGGCGCGCGAGATTTTTGCCAGCAAGAAACCGGGCAGGTCGACGAGCGAAGCGCGGATTTCGTGGAAGTTTTCTCTTCTGCGCGCCTCGACGCGCGCAGCTTCTTGGCCGCGACCGCGTTGCCTCGGCTCCCTTTCCCTTTGTGTACTCTGGCGGGTGCTTTTGCCGGCTCCCGCCAATGCCGCTCGTCCTCCTCTTATCCTCTTCGCTGTCGTCAACTTCTCGTCAGCTCTTCAGCGTATTCTTTTCTTTTCGTTGTCTTGACGTATTGTTGCCATTGGCAAGAAGAGCGGGAGTCCTTGGTTTTGGCATGCATCTCTTGTGCATTGGTCTTCCAGCTTTGACGTCTTGAACACTCTAGCGGCTCTCTTCATAGACTCCATTCTTACCAGACAAAACAAATGCGACAGCGCCGATGATGATGGCTGAGAGGAGAAGGGAACGCGTAAGTGAGCGCGCGTCGGAAACCCGATCGCCCCATGTGTGGCTGTGGCTGTGGCGGTGGAGGGACGACGACGACGAAGAAGAAGACGCATGCGCGTCATTCAACGAGTGAAATTTGTGTTGGACGCTCGAAGGGAAGAAATTTTCTCTCTCGATCATTCTCTTGGGGGTCGGCTCTTATGGGGCGAAGCACGTGAAGACGGAGAGAGACAAGAAGACGTCGGTTCCCTGTCTCAACTTCTCTCTCTCTCCTTCTCTCTCCTCGTTTCCTGTGTGGGACGCGTCTCTAATGTGAAGTGAGTGTCGGAAGTGGATCCAGACGCTCCTCCCGGGGATGCAAGTGAAGTTGAAGTCGAACGTTGACCACTTCGGGAACGTCTTCAGGACCTCTTAACCTCTTAATCGTTGCCGTTCTTATCCAGTGTCGTTTTGTAGGCGCCATTTGCCGTGCAGATCGTCGCCGTTTATTGACGTGCCACTCTCAGAGCTCATAGACCACGCGCAATGAGGCAAAGGGAGAGAGCGCTCTCTTCCTCGAAGATTTCTTCCCTCTCTCTACCAACATTCAACGTCCTCTCTATGAGAGAGAGAGACGCCTACGTTTCTTTGCCTGTTTCTGTAGCGTCGTCCATCAAAAGTTACTGGTGCCAGTTTCCGTGACTTCTTGGACGCCAAGGTCAGAGTATGTAATGGGGGGAGGCTGGAATGGAAAGCGACCAACGCAGCTCCTTTATCTGTTTACGCGGCCCCGCCGTGTTGTCCCATGGATGTTGCGGGAATTTCTATTTATCACTAAAAGGAGGCGTGCTTTTCACGCGACTGACGAGGCTCTGGGAAAGGGACGAGGCGAGGAGCTCGGTGCTTCCGCCAGCACGCTTGTCGTAAGGAAGAGATCGTCAATCATAAGAAGAGACGCGGGAGAAGAAAGGGCTGACGACGACGACGACGATGCCGGGGACATTCAGCATAATTCCCTCTCTTTCTCCCGTTCCTCGCTATATCTTCCTCTCCTCCTAGCTCCTTGTCCTCGGTGATTGTCCTTGTTTCCGCGTCGTCGCCCGAAAGAAGCGGTGCTGAACGCGAGCGATGCGATTCTCGCCAATGATAGCGGCCGCCGCCAAGGTCCGAGTGCTCCGTCGGCTGTTTTGCTCTTCGAGCGGGGCGCGGCGGCGGCGGTGTTTGGAACGCGGCCGGCGCGTCTCCTCCTTCGTCTCGCCCATCTCGCCGCTTCACTGTCCCGTGTCTTCTTCTTCACTTCAGCTTTTTTGCCGTCGACTCAAACCGACAAGTCAGACTGCCGGCGAGGCGACGCGCGGGTCATATCAATGAGTTTGTCTCGCGCGGCGCGAGTCCGAAGGAGTCGCTCTTTTCCCGACCGGTTCGCTCTCTCGACCTTATTGTATTCGACGGGGCAGCTCATGTGGGTTTCCTCCTCCTCCTCCTTCTTCATGAGACGACCTCCCGCTGCGAGGAGGAGAAGAAGGAAGGATGACAGGCCCCTCAGAAGCCGTTCCATGCATTTGCAATGCCCGACCCTCTCCTCTCGCCTCCGCCACCCAGAGATCGACGCCTTCACCCGTGTGCAGCGCATCCTTTCCTTCTCATTCTGATGGGTCTGCACATTCTTGACGTCTGTCTACCCGAGTCGAGAGCTATTAATCGAGGAATTTGCTGTGTTTTTCACTCATGTCGACAATCTCGGCGGGGTCGATAGCTGAGGAGGGGACGAGCTGGATGTTCGCCGAGGAGGTGAGCCCAGGCAGCCTTCACATACACAGCAGCAGTGGTCTCCGCCAGGGGGCCTCCTCCTCCTTGCGTGTTCCCAGCGGCTTAGCCCATCGGCGCGCTCCTCATCCTCTACTTTTCCCTCCTCCCACTTCTCTCTCTCCTTCTCTCTTCACGTGTTTATTTCGGATTCCAAATCATTATGAATTCTTCACGAAAGAACTCGACAGCAGCCAGCTCGACGACATTCGCGCGCGCGCATCGGCGCCCCTCTTGGAGTCTCCCTCTCTCTGTGCTCTTTTTTCCTTCCGTCGTATGTGCCATCTTCTCGGAAGAAGACGCGACGAAGGGCGACGAGGAGTCCCATGAAGGAGAAAGAAGTAGAAGTGGAGAAGGAGGAGGAGAAGGTCCTCGTCGGCCTGGTCCCAACTCCCCTCCTCTCTCTTCTCCTCCCGACGACAACGACGACGATGCTTTAAGTGGATTGGATTGATGCAGTTTGCGGGGCGTCCATGGGGGGCTCTCTCCGCTCTCCTCGTCGGCCGAGGGCGCCGCCGTCGCCGTCGTCCAAGCTGCCAGTCTGACGCTTTTCCATTTGTCGAACGCGCAAGTCCGTATACTAGACGAAGGGAAGAGAGGAAGGAAGAGGGAGCAGAGGAGGAGAGTTTATGCCCTGCCTCTCTTCAGTGTCTTCAATGTTCATCGGTGTCTAAGGAACAACTTCATGATCCTTATCGTCGTCACCGGGCCGCCGGTTTGGTCTGAAAAATTTTTTCAAGGTCGAAGGACCACGACGAGGCGGCGGCACGACGACAACGACGAGTGTCTATTTCGGTTCCCCGTGTGTCGAAGGCAATGCGGTGTTGCTTGTGGAGGAGGGGGGCGCGGTGGCGCTGTGGCTCGTTTTCCGCCTTCTCCACCCCGTCGTCGGCGTTGCCGTCGCGCCTCTGTCTAGTGAGGCGAACAGAATCGCCCCCCTCTCTCCCCGTCTTTTCTCCTCCTTCTCAATGTGCGTGTGTTCTCTGGCACCCGGAGCCTCATGACACTGTGGTCCAGAAAGTTAAAAGCGTGATCGAAATGTACCCTCTAGGAAGACAAGCGTGCGGGCTTACTCGATGCAGAGCCTCAGCTGCCACTCTAGACTGACGTTGCTCATTTCGTGTGTGTCTGCGTGTGCAGAGCTTTCCTCCTTCCTCAGCGGCAAAAGAGTCGTAATCCATTGTCTTCGACATGAAACGACGCCATTCACCTCTCACTGACGCATCATTTCGCGTTTGAAGCGCCTCGAACATCTGGGCGAGCAAAAGAAAGGGGAAGTGAAATTTCTGGCTACGAAGAGCCGAATTTCGTGTCGAGGTGCGAAATTCTTGAAAATGCCCGAAATTTTCCAATCCGTCTTCTTGACTTGCGTGTTTCCGTGGGTTCTCGTGATTTTCATTGCTCACCATCTTGTTTTTCGCTTTGTCGCTAGCTTCCGGTCCCATTTTGAGCGCGCCGCTGCCCCGTCGAGTAATTGGGAAACCTGCCTGTGCTATCACACTCTTCAGGCGATCTTGGATCATTGACTTGTCACGACAGCGCCACCAGACGCGTCCCTAACCATTAGGTTTTTGTCTATTTCTTGCTAGACTTGGGGAGTAACTCGTAATTTCATGTGTGCGTATGTCTCTAGAGGAAGCGGTCTTTAGGGCAAGGGCAAGCGCATTGCCGCCTCTCTGCTTCCCTCCACTCTTTCATGCGTCGCGAACTCCGTCCGCCTCGGGCTCTCCCCCTTGCGTCTTGTGGACGTCGGCGAGAAATCTCTCGCTTCGCGCGCTGCTGTGTCTGCGGCGAACCTTGGAGCGGCGGCAGCCGGCGCAGGCGCTGCAGTCGTTTATCCCCCCGACCACCACTCACCAGCTGCTTTTTCTCGGCGTCCGCCGTCCATCTCACTCTTCTCTTACTTCACACCCACATTTTAATACATTTTTTGTTTCACGACAAACTTATTGATTATATTGAGTTGTGCGCTAGTGGCGTGAGTGTGTGTGTGTCGGTGAAGTTGTCTTGAAGGCTTGGCCGCCTCCGCTGCCGCTCCTCCTCCTCCCCTTCTTCTTCCTCCTTCTCATCCACCCCTTCTTCTTGTGGCGCGCGTCTTCTCTGTCTTCCTTCCACCCTCTGTGTCTCGAAGGAGTTGTAGGAAGGGGGAAGAGAGAGGGAGAGCGCGGCGACTGCCCCAGCGAATTTAAGCAGTGACAGAGAGCACACGGCGTCCCTGCTGCCGCCGTCGTCTTGCTCGCGTCCAGCTTGCAAAGCATCAACGTGTGTATGTTTGCGTGCTTCCGGGTGTCACTCGCATCCTCAAATGTCTCTTTGCGGGCTCTTCCAGTCTCGATCCATTGCGACCCCTCTTTTGGAGATCTCAAAAAACGGATTTCTGGGCTTTCGAAGGAGAAGGGTAGGCGAATGGCCGAAAGCTCCTCTTTTTTGGCTTTCTTCCTGAAATTGTGTTGAGTGTATGTCGCCGTCCTGGGAGCGCAGAGAGGAGCGAATGGACGGGAGGAGAAGCTGAAGCTCTGGCTGGCTGGTGGCATCCGTGTTTGCGGGGCGACGACGATGGCGGCGGCGTTGAAAAGGTGGTAGAGTTGTGGGCGCCCGCGTCTAGCGCATCGGATTTCACATGCCGCGTCCGAATACAAGTCAACCGACTTCTTCTTCGTCTCGTCCTTTCATTGTGTTGCTTTTACCTTCCTCAAAGTACTCGCGCATCAATGTTCTCCAACGTTCAGAAGTTTCGAATACGCCTAAAAAGTCGGGTGCTGGCGCCCTTGCACCGCTCGAGATAAGACTGAGTCCGTCGCGTTTTTATATTCATGCGCGTCGCGTAACAATGAACCGTGTGCTAGCGAGAGAGACTTGATTGTAACGGCCTTTCCTTTTGCAGTGTGAGCAGCGTGTCTCCGAGGCGGCCCCCCGGGAGAGCGTGTGTCTGGCTGCTTTCCTCGCTTCGAGAGCTTCGTCCACGTCGTCGCCGCCGCCCTCACCGCCGCCCTCAGCGAGTGAAGGCCATCGACTTCGTCGTCGTCGAGCGCGCATCGCCTCCTCAAACTTGGCCGTGTTGTGCCTTCAGTGAGCCGCGCACACACCGCAACTTCTCCTCCGTCGTCTCGCCGTCCACCACCACTCACAGTCCACCAAGATGGCGTCCAAAGGCAACGCCATAGAGGAGAACAATGCGGTGAGCCGTTTTCCTCGTTTTTTTTTCTTCACTCAGTCCATCTGTTCAGATTTTCGTTAGCTAGGAAATTGGGTTTGAATTTTGAAAAGCCAAAACGTTGCGCAAAGAACGAAATGCCAGGTCTCCAAGGGGTCTCTCTCGAATCGATAACCGACCAATAGGAGCAAAATAGGGGAATGGATGGGGCTCTCTTACACAAGCGAGGTGTCAGGAATACAAATTACGCTCTCGTATTTATCACACAGGCACACACCTCCATTCGGTCTCTCCAAGATGTTATGACGAATTTGTATTTGCAGTTGATGAACGGACAGAGGAAGCCGATCGAAGAAGCGGAGACCTTCCGGCAATTCCTCTTCAACCGACAGAACGGCACCGTCCTCGGCAGGACAGCCAAGTCTTGGGGTGAGTATCGCTGCACATTACTTCTACTCGTTCATTGAGCTCGTAAATATTTTTCTTGAGATGATGAAAAACTTCTGCCACCCCGCTAATGGCCTCCGGTTTTCAGCCCAGATCACAATCTTCTACATCATTTTCTACTCGTTGCTCGCCGCCTTCTGGATCGCCTGTCTTGCCGTCTTCCTGAACACGCTCGACGATAAAGTGCCGCGCTTCTACGGCAAGGGCACCATCATCGGCGTCAATCCTGGTGCGTTCGCGTTTCACGTGTTCTTTTTCTCTCTTTCACTTTCTCTCTCTCTCTCCTCCGAGTCTCACCACCCCCTCATACTTGAGAGTTCTTGTGGCACCCGACTTGCTCGCGATCTCATTCTGTGTACCCAGAGTTCTCCTCGAGCGTCATTCAGAAAAGAACTCCTCTTAGCAGTCGGATGATGCCTCCGAACGAATCGAACCGGGTGCGGTAGTCTGTGCATTCTTCTGGGTTTGCGGGTTTTGTTACGCATGTCGAAAATCTGTTGCGCAAACGATTTTTGGATCACAGCGACGTTCTGCATCTTGCTAGCTCATTTCTTCCCATCCTCGCGAAAAAGAGGAAACCCTTGAGGAAAAGAGGAGAGAAAGGAGGGAAGCGGCATACATTGTCTCATGGATGCTCCCTTGTCAACCACTCTGGCGGTGTGCCTCGCATGAAAGGGTTCGAAAGATGAAAGAATCTCTGCCCGCCTTCAGTCGAGGAAGAGTAAAGGCTCACTCAAAAGTGGGGGGAACAGCCGCTGGGTGGCGAAGACGCCCAGGAGAGGGGCGCCCCGATCAATGTACAAAGCTCTCGCGGTTTCCAGTAGTCGAAGGAAGCAGCACGACCAAAAGCGCCGAGCGAGCTTTTTGTGAAGAAGAGGGAAGAGACGGGGAAGTCCCCCAGTTGTCGCCCGCGGCAGCCCCTTCTGACGTCATCAATAATTCGAAAAGGCAGCTTATTCCCCTTGCGCTTGGACACCTTCAAGCAATAGGAAGCGCTGGTGGTGAAGACGCGTGCAACCCCGGAATTGTGTCGCTTGCCAGTCTTCTTTCAAGCAAGTCAGCCGACGACACAAGAGGGCAGGCTTCGTTTCGATTTCAAACAAAAAGTGCGCGGGTTCCTCGTCTTCCGGCAAGCTGGAAATAGAGTTTGCAGAGAGAGGGGGCGACTGAAGAAATAGAGAGGGCCAACATTGGATGACCTCAGCAGTTGAGAGAGCTTTCTTGCTACGTCTCTCTCCTTCATGCATGTCCAAATTCGAGCGGGCTCGCTCTTTTCGTTGTTGCGAGGTCTGGAGCCGACATGTAGTTTCGTCCTCTTCTTTCATCCTTTCGACTCAAAACATTTTTGTCCTCGTTCTCGGGAAGAAGAAAGAGAGTTCAACCTTTTTCTCTCGAGACGTGGTTGCATTCCACTGAATGTGGAAGTGCAGACTCGGGAAAGCTGATATTCATTCTTCTCTCGCAAGAGAGAAGAGCGGAAGAGACGTCGAGAGAGCGGAGTTTCCTCGGCATCTCTTTGGCTTTTCCCGCGCGCGCGCCTCCTTCGCTTTCGCCACTGGAATGACGCACAGAGAGGACAAAAGCCAGACGGGAGACAGGCGAAGCGGCGGCGGTGATGCGATGCTTTTGTGCGCCTCCCACCTCTTGTCTAGCCTTCTCTTCTTGGCTGCCATTTTGCCCCTGATCCCACCTTCCGCGTTGCTTCGTCAGCTACATTCTACATGGATGTCGGGATAGTGCATGAACACTAAACAAAGAAGGAACCTCCGGAATTTCAAGGATAGATATGAAGGAACGCATCTACATTCCAAGAAAAGCTTGCAAGAAACGGCTGGACTCGGTGACCTGCAGTGCTAGGAAGCCAAAGGGACAACACCTTTAAAATTCGGGTTGCGTGTGCATAGAGTCCCCGCTTTTTCCTTTCGCTCGAGCATGCGGAAGTGGAAACAAGAACGTCGATGTCTGAGCATCTAGAAAAGTGTCTACCAGGAAAAATTCGGCTTTTTTGTATTTCTTACTACTCCCTTGCACGATGTAATTTGATTAGTCGTGTCTTCTCCTAATAGAGCTCTTTTATAGGTCTCTCCAATCATGAGCACCTTTTGTCCCCCACGAGAGCTCTTCTTGTGTCTCATTAGTTGAGCTCAAGATTGAGCTTTCGCCTTCCATATAAGTTCTTTTTCTGCGACGGCGCTGTCTGTGAATGGGGGGCGGAACAAGAATTGATGCGAGCGGGGGAAGACGGCCGTGAAGGCCTTGCTGCCACCGGCGCCTGCGGCGCCAACCAACTCTGACGTCACAGAGACGGGGACGGGACGAGGGCTGCTCGGAGGGTGAGAGGGAAGCGCCTTCTTCTCCACAAGAAGCTCAGTGATCAAGCAGCTGCTGCCTTCTCTCTCTCCTCCACGCTCTCAAACAGACGCACATCGATAGTGAGCAGATCTTTTTTGATCTACGAATCGGTCTTTCTGCGTCACTGCGTGCCACGAGTCGCGGTTAAATTTTGAAACGAGCGACCGGGTTTCCCTCTTCTGAGACTGTGTGGGGGGAAGTGGAAGAGGAACAGAGGAAGCGGGGAGAGAGAGGAAAGAAGACGAGGTGTGCGCGGACCGAGGGTAATCGGCTCTGAAGCGTCGGCTCATCCCCCTAAAGCGTCCGTCTCCCCCTCCTTCTTCAACTCTTTTCTCGAATCCCAATTACAAACAAGAGGTTTGAGAACTAACTGCAACAACGTCTCTTTCTCTTTTCCTTCTCTCTTTCTCTCAGTATTTTTCTCTAACCCGAGCAAAAACGCAAAGTAAAGAAGAGCAAGAACGATCAATTACCAGAAATATAAAGTGATCTCTTGCAGGTCTTGGCTATCAGCCTTGGATCAAGGAGAATCCCGATTCGACGCTTATCAAGTTCAACATCCAGGACCCATCCTCGTACGAAGTCTATTCGAAAGCTCTCGATGCGTACTTCGAGAAGTATTCGAACTCGAATGATACCCGCGATTGCAAAGGAAAGGGCTCCAATGCTGAAGAGCCACCAGAGGGCAGCGATGAGGAACTCGAGGCTCGTTCGATTTTTGTTTTATTAGTTTTCTTTTGTAGGCTTGCCGCTTTTCTCTCGATTACTTCGAGCAAAACCAATGCGGCAAGTCCACGGCGTACGGCTTCAAGACCGGCAAGCCGTGCATCGTCTTGTCGCTCAACCGTCTCATCGGCTGGCGCCCCACGGACTTCCCAGCCGGCTCGGTGCCCGAAGAGATCCGCGGCCGATACAAGCCGGGCAACATTGCCCTTAACTGCGACGGCACGGTACGTCTATTGCTTTGGGTCTTCCTTTTTGTTTTCTTTTGTAAGGAATCTATTCATTGAAATGGTTTAGAACTTGCCCGACAAGGAGCACGTCGGCAAGCTCACGTATCTTCCCGAGAGTGGAATCGACGGAAAGTACTACCCGTACCGCGTAATGAAGAACTACCACCAGCCCGTGGTAAGTGCTTGCATTATAGTCAAAAACTTGTCCAATGCTTTCTGTTTGGAATTCCCGGTGGAGTGAATTAGTCCGTGAAGGAGTAAAGAGAAGAAACAGCAGTGAACGCACACAAGGCTTGTCTGGAAGAGAAGGGGAAGCCCTGGCGTCCTCTTCGGGCCGCCCTCCCCCTTGGCCCTCTCTCGCTCCATTTGTGTGCAGCGCGTCGAGGCGCGTTTTGAATCGAATAAACGAGAGAGGCGGCGCCAGAAATTGATTGAGCTGGAGTCTCTTTTGGGAGCGCCCTCGGCAGCCTCGCCTTCTCCTCCTTGGACCCAGCCTCCTCTCTCTTCTCCTTCTCCGCCGCGTTCGCCCACTGGTCCTTCCTGGTGGTTGGACGCCCCTTCTCTCGATCGAGAACGGCGGGCGTCCAGACGTCCTAAACAAGCATTCCAATCCCGAAAACGAGGGACCAATCCGATGGGAAGAAAGTGTTTTTTGGACTGGTGAAGGCTTAGTCGGAATCGAATGCACAAGAAGGAAATGGAATATATTATTGCAGGCTTTGGTGAGGTTTGACAACTTGCCGCGTAACCAGCTCGTGCTCGTCGAGTGCCGCGCCTTCGCGCTCAACATCGAACACGACATCACGTCGCGTCTCGGTCTCGTCCACTTCGAGATCCTCCTCGAGAACAAGAAGCCCGAGGAGAAGAAGGCCGAGAGCCGATAGACCCGGGCTAGCTGGCGTCCTCGTCGTCGCCCGCCCCTCTCACCTCAATCTCCCGAGATTCCACTTCCAGAGACTCTAGGCGGTTGTTGTAGAATTGCACAGTATCCCTCCCTCGCCCTCACCCCGTCACTCCCCCTCTTTCTTCCCTACTTAGAACGTGTCGCTCAGACGATTTATAGGCACCTCCTTCGAGGGGTGCTTGTTCTTCGGGCCTCCAAAAGGTATGTGCGCATTCCCATCATGTTCCATCTTGCACATGCCCTCTTCCATCCTTCCTATACCCCCAACTCTCAGCTCTCATTAATGCTCACTTGGATATGGTCGTCCTTCTGGTTTGGATCCTCTTCTTTTTCATTTTCTTATACCAATCGCGTCGTCATCTTCTTCTTCCCATGTTTTTGTTCAACAAAAACCGTAAGTCCTTACAGATTGTCCTCTTTGATATCTATGTAATTTCTTTCACGCTGTGAGTTCTGTGTTTAATGTGAGTGTGTGCACGAGATTTTGATACATACAAGCTGCTATTTCATCGAGTTTAGTTGTTTTGGCCTCGTTTTTTCTCCTTCCTCCTTTTTTTCTTGGATGTGTGGGTGCGCGTTTCGCCTCGAGTCGCACCGTTGAGAGTGTCGCTAGTGTGTGAGCGCCCATCCTCCCCCAGTTGCTCCTCCGACACGCTGTGAAGCTCGACTCCTTTGAAGGAGTGAGTATTTGCACCGTGAATGGAGGTCCTCACTCGGGTTCGCCAATCTCCTCTATGTAGAGAAAGAAACAAAAGAATCGAGAGATGAACGTCTTCGACGTGTGTGTGCATGTGTAACAGCTGGGGAGTCTCCTGTTGGCCATCTCGAAAACAAGGAACCGGGGCTCTTTTGAGAGATTGATGAATTGTCGACAGCACGTAGTCTGTTCTCCATCGTTGTGCACTATGCTCTTCAGCCTCAGAATCCCTGCTCGAGTCGCGCTGCCTCCTCTTTCCTCTTCCTCACCCCCCTCGTCTCATCTGCGTCCCGGTGTGGAAGGATCGTGTTCAAGGCGCGTTGTTCGGTTTCACGAGCAGCATCGTCTCAACCCCCACCCACCCCTTCTAGAGCTCTAGTTGTTGTTATTTGGATGACGCTACACATATTTGGTTGGTTGTAGGCAATCTCTAGGACATCTTCAGCCCATTGTTCGCGACCTCGACTTGCGTGTAAAACGAAGACTTCTCCTCTGTGTGAGTGTGAGATTGTGTGAGTGAAGGCTTCCCCTTGAAGATATGCATTTTGGTGTTTCAACCTTCTCTCTGCTCTTTCTTCTTATGACAATTAGCCTTGTGCATGAAGCGGGGCCGGCGACGCGCGCTCTTTCTCGCGCGGAACGCCCTCTCTCCTCTCCTCTTCTTCATCCTTCTCAATTCCTCGAGCTCCAAGTCCTTGATCAGAATCCACAGCCCGCGCGTCGCCCACATCCACTCCTCCACTCCGAGCATCTTGAGCTGCCAAGCCATCCACACGCACCTTTTGAGACACTCGAACTCCTCTTTCTCTCAAACTTCAAAGAGCTGAAACTTTTAGTATTCTCCCTACGCATGCTGCTCCATCGTTCGTTGCTCGTCTCTCTCTCCATCTCTGTTAGGTGAAAGACATGTTGTCCCTTGTTGTTTTCATCGTTGCTCCCCGTCGTCTCGAGAGTGCTGTTGCAGCGAACTCCCTCCCTTGAGGTGTCTGCAGAAGAATCGCTAGAGTCTCCCAAGAACATCTCGTCTAGTGAAGAAGTCTCGCTTTGCACGCCCTCGAAACGCGCAGAACTTCGTGTAGGTCGACTGTAGTTGTTTGAGATCTTCCTCTTCATCCTCCCGTTCATTCGTGTTGAGATTGTGATTTGGCAAAAGAAAAGAAACCGCAGTGTTCAAGTCTTCTTCTGTTTTCCCTTCCTCCCTCGAAAGCCCGCCTCGGCTCTCAGAAGCACAATCGCGCATGAAACTAAGAGAATCCCCGACTAAACTTTCTCGGCGCTGCAGAGACGTCTCCATCCTTCCCTCTCGGTCCACTCTCTCATCCAGCTATCTCTCTCTTCTTCTCTTGGAAACAAAAAAGACATCAACCACGAAAGAATTCCACTCTTCGCGCATTGCTTCCCTTCCTCTCCTCTCCTTCCTCCTTCAATCCGTTCGATTCCCGTGTGTCTCCCTTGTCCTCCTCGTTCTTCGTCGTTGTCGTTGGGTCTCGCCTCTCCGCGCCAACTCTTGTGTTCAAATCCCTCCTTCTTCCTCTGCGTCAGCGGCAAAGATCACAGGCGCTCGCTTGAAAGTAGTCGATTTTCTATCTTCCCATAAGATTACCGGACGAAGAGGGGATGGATGCTGTGCATTCGTTCTTCTTCTCGTCAATATCGTCTCCTCTCATAGCATTAACCTTGTGTCTTCGCCGTGTAGACGCGAATTCGCCGCTCACTCAACTGTGTCAGCTTCTTCTTCTCCCCTCTCTGAGATCCCTTCCTCCACCCGGACTGTCCTCCCCTCGCACGACGAACATTGAGGCACACGTTGTCGTTCTCCATTTTTCGTCTTCTTCTTTGATTGCTCGATTTCTAATAAATATTATTTTCCTGAAACTGAACTCTGACGGGGAGAGAAGGTAGACGGAAGGAAGTGGGGGAAGGGGACTTTGCATTGCATCAGAACAGACTCGACGAGACGAGAGAGAAAGACGAGGTGAGGGCAAAGTCCCGGATTAGGGCGAGAAGGGGGACGCAGAGAACAGCGAACGCCTCAAGGCTACTCATAAAAAAGGTCAACGCGATCATTGGAAGCCTGGAAGGAGCCGTCGATCAAAGGACATGACGTCGTTTGAAGATGCTGACTGGGAAACACGAAAGAACTTTTGTGTGTGTCCGGCTTTTCAAACAAGAGATGGAAAGAGGGACGAGTTGCTCCTTGCTTCGTCTTGTGCTCCTTACTTCTTTGCGTTGGTTTCTCTCTCTCTCTCTCTTCGTTGGCGAGTGACAACAAACTCTTGCTGTCGTTGCTCGTTGAGGCCTCCTTTGCCTACTTTTTTTTTGCTGATCTTTAGCGTTCCTGAGGGACATACCTCAAAGCTCAAGACCATAAAGGAAATCAAAGCAGGAGAAGCGGGCATCAAACCAAAGACCTCACTCCTTGAATGACTGCTATCTCACACTAGTCGAGGTGTCTGATCAGTCTTTGTTTATTCTTTAGGTTCAACACAGACACAGCCAAAAGAGGGACAGACTAGATTAGTTCCTTGAGAGTGTAGCGAGCACAATGAACGGCTTCATGGACAATCGAGATCTGCAGGGCGAGTTCTCGAGCGGCTGTCACTTTGTCTTCATCGCTTGTTCCACTGGCCGTCAGACGTTGCACCTTCGAGGAGAGGGGCGAGAGTGAAAAAAGTTGTTGACCAACCTGCTTGTACACGGCGCCGAGAGTGTTCTCTGTGTATCCGTCGACGCCTGTGACGCGCGAGAACAGGATGTGACCCATGTGGGGTTCGCCGTCCACACCGTGAGGATTCGCGAAGCAACGATCCACTCTGGAAGAGGTCTTTATGGTAAGGAGGCAAACCGCATGATTCTCTCATTGACAGAGTGAAGACGACCCTTGGAGTTCTGATAGGCGTCCTTCTCGAACTTCACGGCGTCATTGTAGAAATCCTGAAAGGACCCTTATTGGATCAGTTGATGGAAAGCCAAACCTGCGTCTCATTGAACAAATACCGGAACTGCTCTCGGGCGTCGTCGATTCCTTCCAGAACTCGAAGGTTTTCATTCAAGTCAGGCAAGTATTCGGTGAGAATGGCGTCGGCGAGATCCGAAACCTTGAGTGGCAGCACGGTCTCGTCAGCCAGTCTACGTGCTAGCTCCACCCAGAACTGGCCGACAGCTCGATGATACTACATTTTGTTAAGGGTGGCAGAGGTGAAAACGAACAGCAAGATTGTTGACATCGGTGATGTATTCGTTGAGGAATGGAGTCTCATACATGCTGTGATAGAGTGGATAGAGAACTTCGAGTTCCTTGTCTCGATAAGTGAAGTCAATTACAGGCACACTCAAGTAATGGATAAAAGCCCCATAGTCACTATTCATTGTTGGAACAGTGATACGAGGCTGCTTGTTTCGTCGAACTTCTCCTGTCAACCTGAAGGATTAGGAACATTTTAGAGCACGAACCAATTGTCGTAGATTGTCTTCAGGCCATCCTTCCGTTCTTGAGGATTTGGATTCTCGATGATCTTCGCCGTTTTGTAGATGGCATTGAAGAGTGTGGGCATCGAACGAACAAAGCTGAATAATTCAACTTCAACTCCAAGAGACGTCTTACAATGTTTGGTTGTTGCCGATAAGATCCACATTGAGGTAAGCGACGACGCGTTGTTTGAGGATTTCGGTAAACTCTTCTGCGAACTCGAAAGATCCGCCGAGTGCCGTCTCCTCCGCGTCCCAGTTCACAAACAGAATCGTTCGGCCTGAAGGTTTGCAAATTATGCTCTAAGCTACAAAATGCCATACGCGGCCTCCAGCCGGTCTCGTTGTGCAATTGCATCATCACGCGGGCGACCTCCACCATCACGGCAGTTCCACTGTTCGGATCAACCGAACCATAGCTCCACGCATCGTAGTGATTGCCGAGAATCACATATTTGTCCGGGTCTTCACTTCCCCGAATGTAGGCCATAATGTTTCGGACTCTCCTAAACGTCTCGCTGCTGACATTTGAAAACAGAACTTGCCTGTCTTCCAGCTTGGAGCTCACCTCGAAGCTGAGTTGCTCGCCATTCGCAAAACCGGGTCCAAGCTTGTAGGTGACATTGAGTCCTCCTTGCCAATCGTTTGGCGCCTCTTCGCCCCCAATTCGACTCAAGAGTTGATAGGCGGTGGAGTACGGGATGGGTTGAGCCGGAATACTTGGAAGAGTTTGGTCAGCGAAACACTAAGTCAAGTGTCTTCTGATCCTCGTTTTATACCTCTTCCACAGTTTTATAGCGATAGAATCCTTTTGCCGAGGGATGCAGTGGGCTCTGACCGTCGCCGCCGAAACTTGATTGAAGGCTTCCACACTGAACGCCTTCACTTGGCATGTACCAAGTTTTTGGATAGACATGAGCTGCAAGAAGGAATCAGAGGATCTGGTGAAGCAAACCTTCATCAGTTCCATCCCGAGCGTAGTCTTTCGGGTCGGAAAAGATGAGGATGCCAGCGGCGCCATAGGATTGCGCATTCTTCACTTTGCCTTGTCGACCCAAATTGTGGTAACGCGCGAGAACGATTTTGCCCTGTTGAAATTACTTTAGAAGAAAACACCCAACCTTCACATCGACTCCCTTTTCTGCCAAAACGGCATAGTCTTCATGACGTCCATAATTCACATAGACAATATCGCCAGCAACGAAGCCAGGCGGGGAATACGCCAGCCACTGCCATTGGCCTCCTGATGGAAGACTGTTCACAAACAAGAAGACGTACGTCGATCGCTCTGCTCGTCTTCAATGATCGGCGTGCTGAGACCGGTCGACGCATAGAGTTCGTTGCCTTCGTTGTCGTGTACAAACACACGATTCGGCTTGTTATAGTCTGGATAGCTGGACAGAACTGTATACTCCTGGGTGTGAACATCTAGAAGACTCAAAATAAAGTGCCAGCTTACTCTCTAGTCCCAAGCTGCTATAGATCTTCAAGAGAAAGTCGCCCAGCTCATCGTTTTCCGGTGTTCCAGAAATATGAACGTTTTTGCTGAATTCACGAAGATTCGCTCTGATGTGATCCGCATCAATGCTTTTGATCAGGAGTCTGCTATAATCTGAAGCGAAGCTGGACTTACAAGAAAGTTGATTACCTTCATTAGTGTAGCTCTTACTGGACATGCATCCATTGACAATGGGGACTATCCAACAGAGAAGGACCAGGACAGAGAAGACATAGTTCAATGAAGATGCCATGCAAGAGAAAGAGAGACGGAGTGAGACCCCACGCCGTCGTTGGGGCCGGCTCCAGAAGTGTGACGACTTCGGCGATCACTCACAAGGGAAGCGAGCAGTGTAATCGCCGGCGAATATTCAACAACTCTTCCTCTGTACTCTCTGCCCGAAGCTTATGAAAATGTCCCCTACTCGTCCCTCATCTTGCATCCTATGTTACACTGAATATTTTGTTTCCCTTCGTTTATTTTCAAAAGACCAGCGATCAGTATCAAAAGAAGAACCAAAGCCGGTCTCCAGGCGCGGCCGTCGCGGCCACTTTCGCCGCTTGCCTCTTGTACTCTTCTTCGTCTTTCGTCGCTGGCGCAACTTGAATTTCAGCCGAATGATCCTCGTTGTCGTCCACGGGCGTTGGTTGAGCTTTGTAGCCGGGCTGCGAGTTGAGATACGGCGGCGCCAGGATCTGCGACACTCCGCAGTCCGACGGGCAGTAGGACGATGGGATTCCTATGAAGAACTGTTGGGAATGATCAATAATACCTGGTTCGCCGGGCGGTCCAAACGAGCCTTCCATTCCCTTCTCTCCTTCTTTTCCTTCTTCGCCAGGCGGGCCAGGCGGGCCGTTTTCTCCAGACAGTGCAGGTTCATTCGATTCCTTGCCGGGACTGCCTGGACGTCCAGAAGGCCCGCGGGGACCCGGCGGGCCCTTCGGCCCTTTGATTCCAATGCCAGCCACGGCCGTTTTGCCCACGGGCCCTTCTGGTCCAAATGCTCCATTAGGTCCAGATAATCCAGGTGGTCCAGGATTGCCTGGCGGGCCGTCACGTCCGGGATTGCCATCGGGTCCAGGGCCACCAGGCGTTCCTTCCAATCCGGGCATTCCACGTTCGCCTTGGTTTCCTCTGAACTCTTTCATCTGCAAAACAAGCAATAATACCGTGATCCCGGAGGACCTCCTGGGCAGACGATGCAAGGTAACTCCGGCTCGCTCTCTAATTGAATGTCGAAACCATCTTCGCCGGGGGTTCCCATCTTTCCTCCTTCCCCAGGAAGACCGTCGAGGCCTGGTGGACCTGCTGTTCCAGGTGGTCCCGAAGGGCACGCCAGCGGATAGCAACCTTCTATTCTCTTGGAAGTGATCTTCACAGACCATTGCATGAAGGTGCTAGAGGAAGAGCGTCGGCTTTCCTCACAGTTCGCAAGAAGGACGTCGGTCTGAAGGCCACAACACCACGGAGCTCCATGAATGAGCGCCAAATGGTGTCCGTGTTTTCCTGAACACTTCAAGGTCACTCGAACAAGAAACCTTGAAACGTTGGCTTCTATAAGCGGCCATCGTGAGTTCCTCCTCAGCCTTCGAATAAAGGATCGGCACAAACGTGATCACACAAACAATGCTCAAAGCACTGATGCAGACTGTCGCTGCAGCAAGTCGAGTGTAGAAATCGTGTGTCGAGGTGCCCATTTGGTCTAAATGATCATAATAGCAAATCATCAACAGTCCATCAACAATATCATCATTCTCGCCAAAGAACACTCGCTTGAAGGAGTTGAAAAGGGAAGACGAGACGATGTTGTGGAGAGTGTGTGGATGGGGCTCTGATAAGGGTGTGGGGCGTCCCCGTGCTCCACTTCGCCTATAAGTACCCCGCTGCCTGATGTCCACTCTCTTCCTGTCGTTTCGCGGTCAAGGACGACGTTTTCCCGGCTGACGGCTCGCGTTTTCTAGAGCTTTCTCATTCGGAAATGGGGCGCTAATTTCGGTCGGGGGCTCTTGTTCACGGGTCTTGGTTCGATGGAATGTGGGACAGAACCGGGCCTACAAGACACGTTCTGTTGAGTAGAGTTCGGTCTGTACAAGGAAGGCAGACAATTCCGGCCACATCACAACTCTTCCTCGATGAGAAGGCGTCGTGTTTTGCTGATCTCTCATGCTGTAATGTGGCTACTTTGCTGCTCTTGTTTTGAATTATCGCAAACGTTTCAGAGAAGCATGGCAACTTTGAAGCTGAGCAACGGCCTGGAAGTGCCGTTTATCGGACTCGGGACTGGAGGAAAGGTTTGTTGAGCAACAAGGAGGTCATTTCTTGTAGTTTGCTGCTGATGATGTGACCGAGTTTTCACTCCGAACAGCTCTGGATATGGGTTATCGTCACATTGACACGGCTGCAATGTACAACAACGAGCATGTCGTTGGCAAAGTCGTTAATCACTACATCGCAAGTGGAAAACTGCGTCGTGAAGACATCTTCGTTACAACCAAGGTTTTGCTGACGCATAATTTAACGCTTTGCAGCTTCCACCGACAGCCAACCGACCCGAGGATGTTCTGCCGTGCACATTGGAGCAGCTGAAGGCACTTGGACTTGACTACGTAGACCTTTTCCTCGTTCATTCTCCTTGCGCTATTGGAGTAAGATCCTTCTGATAGACACCAAGGCTTCCATAGAAAATTGATGGATATGCTTACATCCGCAATCGACTTTCGGATCACGTCGATCTGGATGTTGATCTTGCTGCAACGTGGAAGGCTGTGGAAGAGGTTCTGCTACTCGCCGTGATGTCTCACGGGTTGTTTCCAGATCTACAAGAAAGGCCTGGCCAGGGCGATCGGCGTCTCGAACTTCAACAAAGAGCAACTGAAGCGTATCCTCGCCAAGGCAACCATCCCGCCTGTCAACAATCAGGTGAGGCCTAAATCTTAGAACACCGAAGATTGAATTAGATCGAAGTTCATCTTCACTGGCCTCAAGAAGAGTTGGTCTCCTTCTATCAAAGCCATGGAATCTCTGTCACCGCCTACGCTCCCCTTGGATGTCCAGGTTTGCCCTCCTCTTACGTTAAGACGCTCGTGCTGGTGTATAAGGCAAGAAAGACACTCCCTTTGGTTGGCCTGAGAAAGTTGATGTTGATGATCCGGTCGTTATCAGCTTGGCTGAGAAACACAAGAAAACTCCGGCTCAGGTCCTTCTTCGCTACTTGATTCAACGAAACATCGTCGTTGTTCCAAAGTCGACAAGTGGAAAGCGATTGCGAGAAAACTTTGAGGTAATTACGATTCCGATGACTTCCACAGTTACAGGCTTTGAATTTCACTCTCAGCGATGAGGATCTTACTGAACTTGGCAAGGTTACATACAGGAAACGCCTTTACGCTTGGGAGGAGAAAAAGTTTGTCTCGCAAACGATAATTTCTTCCAGATCACATCCTGAGTATCCATTCACGGAGCAACTGGTGCAGCGTGGTTGACTTTCTTCGTAAATTGTTTCCATAAAATTCACCAGTCGTAATAAAAACGTTTTTATCTATTGAGTCAGTGTTCAAAACCTTCATAGTTTGGTCGCAAAGTCCTTTTTCCTTCTCTCTGTTTTAAGTTCGGCATTTATCATGCCAGACACATTGCGCCTCGTCAAGTTCAACCGGTTCAAGACCGATGCCTGTTTGCATGACACAGACCTCTTATCGATTCCTTTCACGGCGTTGCCGATATCTCATAAGAGCAGGCACAAGGCTTTGACCATTGTTCTGCTGTTGACAACAACTTCATTTACACGTCAATATACTTTTAAATGAATCACGATCATCAGAGTCGGAAAACCTGAAGAGCCGAAACGTCTCAGCCATCTATTAATCTTTAGTGATAACAGCATCACGTGAGCCAACGTTTCGCAGCCACGTTTTTGCACGTCGTGGAAGCCACCATGCTCCGGCTCTTAATTCTTCTCACCACATCTAGCACTGTGAAGTCGCTCACCTGCGCCAGTGGACTAGTTTTTATTGAGAATGCCACTATGAGGACTGCCGCTGGTGCGAGGGCAAGTCTCATTTTCGACTTTTCGAGTTGTTAAGATTCAATGCAATCTAGAGACAGCTACCTGCGTGTACCTTCGATGGCCCGATTTCTCTGAGGGAAATCAATTCTACAACATCTTCGCGTGTGTTTCAGCCAGAGTATGAGAACTAAAGCGGAACAATGCTTGTTCAGGGAGCAAACTTGGAAGCTAATCAGGCTCAGCCCTGGATGAGAGTAAAGTCTTGTGCGTCATCAGACGACTGCAACTTGAACTTCGGAGAGTTTGCCGATTTTCCCAATATCACTGCAACCGTCAGTTCAGAGATGTGAGCTCAAAGAAGCCTTGACTTCTTGCTTACTAGAGCACGGTGCCCTTCCGGATAGAAAAAAACATCTAAAGATATGTTCTCCGGATATCTCCGAACTTTTTGGACACTTTCTCGATATCTAAAGGCGCTGCAGGATAAAATAACCAGCCTTACTGCTCGTATTGAACATGGCGCACAAAGAGCAAAAGAAAAAATTACACCGAAAGTCCTGCAACACTTTTGGATATCGAGAAAGTGTCTAAAAAGTTACAAAGATATCCGGCGAACAAATCTTTTGATGTTTTTTTTCGATCCGGAAGGACGTCGCGCTCTTGTAATACAGTAGATACTATCTATTATTACGGGACTGGATCCATGTTCTTCTCTCTCTAAGTTTTACGCCATCAATAACGCTTTAGAGTAATTACCTAGAACTGAACCAACATGTCATAGGGGTAGTGCCTCCTCTCTTCTCGATTTAGAGCCAACAAATCAAGCACAAAAATTCATTCACCTTTAGGGTCTTCATGTGACCACTGCTCAATGCTTTTGCATTATGCAACCAAAAACTAAAGCAAGTCTCTAGATCGTCCACGTCTTAACTTCCAAAAAGAAAATTGCAACTTTGCCAATGCGTTAACACATTCTTTAAATTGGCGCTCACTTCTAGGCCAAACTTATGACGTCGACACGGTTTACTCAAAACTTATATCGACAATATCCTCGATTATCTCTTTTTCAATTCCACTAAAACTTCAAAGCCAAGGCTTGAAGGGTTACCCACCCCATATCCGGCGAATATAACAAACCCCTTCAGCAATAGACCACAACTCAGGTGAGGACGTAATCGAACGAAAACCTTTTAAAACCCCCAGAGAAAAGTTAAATAAAGCCCAAATTGACCTTCGGGAAGAGATCCGAAAAACTACTTTTTGACATTTCTCGCACGGATCTCAACTTTTCGCTTCCGGGTTTGCAGCATTTTGATCAGCGTCTGATTCCCTGCAAGGTGGTATACCTCGAAAGAAAAACTTTCACTTTTCTGTGGACTGGCACTGGGTGCGTCCTAACTGGATGGAGGAAATCGAGACTTTCGGGACTTTCGGGGTCCAGCTGGCAGCAAGGCGGCCGACGACGAAGAGTCGCGAGACCAGTCGAGTTCGATGCCCGCGGCTTGTTTTCTGTTTTGTTCGTTTCGAAACCTGTTCTTTCTGAGCTCTTTCGTGTTCCCGAGTACGGCTGAGCTGCTTGGAGTGGTTTGGAGTGGTTTTGAAGCGTTGGCCTCTCCGATTTTCGACTTCGGCCTTCTCCAGCTTGCAGTCAAGGGACCGAGAGGCAGAGATCAAAGCGTCCTGTTAGGCCAGCTGCAGTTGAAACAGTGCTTCTCGAGTAAAACGGGTGCTGGGAATCGATTCCCCAAGC
>JAQIXL010000559.1:0-28855 GCA_034700245.1 Poikilolaimus oxycercus | reverse complement strand
CCCCCCCTAATAACTTCATAGCAATGTGATGAGACGTTTCGATAGCTGTTCGATATAATCTTGATTGAACTTGCGAGTTTTGGCTGTATCAAGCGAAAGAGGCGCGTCCTCCTCTGCAATGATGTCATGCATCGTTCTTGACGGTTGACATAGTTTGTTCTTTCGACGTTGACAGTTATGAAAGGCGCAATTATCAACATGTGCTCATGGGCTTAAAGCGACACAGATTTCTGTTCTTTGCCTTGTGTCTGCTAACTACAGATTTCTTGTTACTTCCATGAAACTACTGAAGAAAAGGGGAACGACAAAGATTCTTTGCTGCATTTGCTCGTCGAAAAAGTTCTTCAATGTCATTGCATACTTTTTAAACATTCTCTTGAGTAGTGCAAGCACCATAAAATATTGCCTTTCCATTGCCACTTCACCTATTAAGAGTAACATCTACCAACAACTTCATTTATTCAAAATCTGAGCTAAAACGATTTTCTTTTGAGAAAAAGAGGTCTTCAGATTTCGCGTTTCGCGATGTGCTGCGTCGCCTTCTTACAAATTGCGTTTCGATATTGCTGCAATTAAAATTTTGAATGCGATCGAAAAGGTTTAGTCTGAAGTTGTTGCATGAGTCGTTTCACGAAAGGAAATTCGGCAATCTTACATGATTGCAAGGAATGGAAAACCATTCGCCGAGTGTCAAGCCTCCTTGATTTTGAGTTACAAGTGAAGCACACTGGTTCTAAAAGGTTGCGTGAGTGTTCACGAGCCGTTGAACGTACACCGCTGGGATAGGTTGGCTCTCCATTCTTCCAGTTCGTATAATCGGTGACGGAACCATCGAGCCAATGAAACTGACTGTTTGGTTGTGGCGAGTAGAAGCCGATGCACGTAAACTCGCACCACCAAGCGCTGCCACAATTAATTGACGGACTGGGCATTGCCAAATCTGCACCGAGAAGCATAAGTTACTTTCAATCAGGAGGCATTTCATCGCCTTTTCAAAAACCGCGAAAAGAAGCAGCATTTACGAGAATTTTAAAAGCTTTTTAGATGCCCCTTTAGAAACAACTCACTCTTAAGAAAGTCGTTCTCGTTTGCACTGTGAATGGAGATTAGTTCAGCTCCGGATGCCTGGCAATATTTGCCTGCATCTAGGCAACCAGAGACATTATCGATAACCTTAAAGACCTAGTTCACTAACAATTGCGCCAAACCAACAATAACGCAGTAACCGTTGGAGCTATTTCCAGTCGGCGAGTAGAACGTCCAGCCCGAATCACAGGCTGCTGCTGTAAGTAGTTTCTTCGATTATTAACTACTGTAACAATTCTCACTTTGTGATCCGAGAGCATCCGTCAAGCAAACAAATGGTAGAGAAGTGTTACACTGCACGTTCTTCCACGCCGAATATGTCAATCCCATCTCGATACAATTGTACGCACCGTTGTCCTCAGGTTCACCTAAACCATTAAGAAATAAATTCCACTATTGTTTTTAAGATTTCTTACCGACGTCCCATTTCGTGTAATCTAAAGCTGTGCCATCTAGCCAGTTCCAACCAATTTCTTCAATTCGTTCACCGCCAAGCCAAAAATCCGATCGCAGAAGATCACGGGCATTGTCTGGAATCTCATTCTTACTTGCCTCGCATACCAGCAAGGAACGTATTCTGAAAGCCGTTGTGCACAGAGGCAAGATGGCCACTCATCCCCCGACAAACTTGTTCGGCCTGGCCAAAGGATAGACTTCCGAGAAAGAAATGCGCGCATTGCGGTTTCTGACTAGTCGTGTCTAATAACGCTCCATCTGCACAGTAGTAATCGGCTTGTACGCACGTTGACAATCTAAAACAACATGAAGAAATGAAGAAAAGCTACCCTAGAAGAAAAGCCAATAGTGGAAACACACGACGCCGGCCCATGTGAAGAGTCAGAGACAACTGATAACAGCGCGCTCTTCTAAGAAGAACAAGGACGCCATCATTGCCTCCCTTCTCCCATGTGCCTTCTCTCTCCAACGTGTCTCATTTTAGTCGCAGCAATATGCGCAACCCTTTGAAGAACTTTTTGTTGGTTCACGCTTTCAGTTGTTATCTTATTAGTTGTTTTGATGTGAACAAATCTGTTTCAACGATTTACTTTCGAATTAGAGCTGAGGAGCTTCTGCAACAACGAACACTGAGAAGTAATAGTCAGGGAGTGAGAGAAAAAGGGGAAGAAGTTCTACAATAAAATTCTCCAAACTCAAGTTGTGCTTCTTCACGAATAAATGTCTCTCTGAGTGCACACACAAAACAGAACTTCCAATGAGAACCGAGACTTCAGGGAGAGAAAAGAATATTTTGAGACTAACACCAAGATGACAGACCAGCATGGAGAATAGGACGCGCGCGCGAAAATCTTTTTCGCGCAAAAAAAATAACTCAAATGGGCTTCTCCGACTAGTACAATAGGAATAAAACGATTCCATGTGAAATAGTGTGGAATTTCGAAAAATATTTTGTAGCAGACGGCGGAAAAGAGAGAAAACAGGAACAAATAAATGTATCGGACGCACCACGTTTGTACTTTTCATCGAGTTCTTTCTACTTCGAGTGAGTATGATTAAAATACAATAAGTAAGAGGAAGAAGAGGAAGAAGAAGAAGGAATAGAAATCTGTAGATGGAAATGTAAGAGTGGAAATCCAGCAACCGGTGCAAACATTTCAGAGAAACTCGAGAAACTATACGCGGCTTTGGAACTCCCGCGACAAAAATGGAAACATTAAATTAGAAAATATTGTAAAACATTCTGGAAGAAGAGTTTTCATCATTAATTTACTCGTCTTCGAGCTATAGGAATTTAGCGGCTTCGTCTTCGAATCGGGCATCGAAACTTTTGAGATGAATAATGACAATAAGCAAAGGAAAAAAAGCAACAATAGAAAAAAAATGAACAAAAAGAATTAGAAGTCTGAGGGAAGTTTTTACGAAAAGTGGAAAAAGGTGGTAACTTGTGTTGTTGCTAGAGCCAGCCAGCTTAATGCACACAAGAACATTCAAAGAGGAAAACAAATCCGGTACATCAAATAATAATAATAAAAGATGAGGAATTGAGTTGATGAGAGAAATACGGGCAGGCGGAGGCGGCCTAAAGTCGGAAGTTTCTGGAAGTTTCAATGTTGTTTATAAGCTCTACAGGACTAAAATTCTTCCGACGAAGAGAGGAGAGGAGAAGAAACATTACAGCCCGTTGTGAATCCGGCATTTTCACTGTTTTTCGTTCCGTAAAATCCGATTTTTGAACTCGGCCCGAGCTTTCAAAAAGAAGAAAAGCAACTCCGTGAAGTCGTCGAGCAAACCGGTCTTCGGAAAAAGGAGGGCTTGGATAAAAAATTTGAACAAACCAACGCCTACGTGACAATTTCGAGCCTAAAATTAGAAGAGGGAGCTTTTTCGTTTTCAGCATTAGGAAAACATGACGGAGAAGAAGAAATAAGTAGAGAGATCTTGCGCTCTGGAGACTGAGTGGAATTTCAATGAGTACATGGAAACAGCAGCAAAAGAAGGAAGAGGAGGGCATGCACAAACATCGACGCTCATTTGCACTCGGATGAGTCAAGAAGACGAAACAAGAGAAAAGGGAGAGGAGACGAGGAGCTTAGTTGAAACGGAAGAGGCGAGTTGGATCGGCGGACTGCGAGCCGTCGTAGTAGCCGTTGGTGGGTGCCGGCTGGTAGGGAGTGGAGTAGGGCGCCGAGAAGGGTGCTGAGCTTGGAGCCTGAGCAGCAGCGTTCGAGTACTGCATGAAGGGGAACTGGCTGTACGTCGCCGGCACCACCTGCAAGAATTCTGTTAGCATGTTTTTTGTCTAGTAAGCGCCTCCTTCAACATTGTTGAAAAACAAACGCACTAGTGGCGGCGGTCGGTGTTGAGCGATGGGAGCCGCTACAGATTCTGGTAGCGAGTCGCTTGAGGAAGCGATGGAGGAGACGCAGTGGGGCTCGCCGTTCGAGGACATAGGCGAGGGCAGCGAGGGCGGAGTGGCATGGGCTGTCTGCGTTTGGGCATCCGTTCGGTCCTTGATGGCCGAGGGCGAGGGGATCACCTGCAAATCAGCACATTCATTTTCGTTCTTATTGGTCCGTTTGAATGTCAGAAAGAAAAATGGTTTGAACTTACATCGCCAGTTGGATTCTCGACGAAGAGTTCGACGAGGAAGGGGTCGATGCCCTGGACGCCGAACATCTTCGCGAATTGCACGTTCTCGCCGACGAGAGAAGACAACTTGGCCAGCGGGGGCAGAATGAGGAGAATGTTGCCGAAGCGAGCTGTCACCGACGCCAAGCCGCTCTCCGGGCCCATGCGCTCACTGAAAAGGAAAATCCTTAATTGAGGTCCTTCTTCTTTCAATTCATCTTGTGAACGTTATGTTGAGACGACTTACCGAACAAGCTGGAAGAGGGCGTTCTGGACCTTGTCGCGTACATCTGAGACGGCCACTTGGGAGGAGGGCGAGAGGCCCGAGGCGTCAGCATCCAGAACGATAAGCGCCGTGAGGGCAACGAGCTCCGACTCGTTCAGTGCCAGTTTCCTCAGCGGGGTAACAAGGTCGTCGAGGAGACGGGCGGTGAAGTTGTTAGCGAGAAGGCTGAAGAATATCTTCACCGATGTCTTCTCTCTTACTTTGTCTCAAGGAGATGACGAGGTGGAATGCGGGGAATGATGGCTCGGTTGCAGAGGCAAAGGACATCAGGGTCCGCCGTGGTCTGAGCTGTTCTGGCTGCTTGAGAGAAGAGTGAGAAGGCGGCGAATGTGCTGCGAAGGGCGCACACCTGAAAGTTGTTGATGAATAAACATTACAGTAAACAAAGAGACAACAAGTTGAAGTAGTAAACACCTACCTTTTCCTGAATGCTCGTCACATGGGCGAGGTTGAAAAGCTGGTCGATCCAGTGGACCGCGGCGATCACATAACGACGCATCGACTGCGAGAGCTGTTCCACGCTCGCCACACGACCGATATCGTAGTTCATCTGAAATTGGCTTGTTTACACTCTTGTTTACGAGCTTACATCAAAGGTGTCGGCCGAGAGTTGCATTTTGTTGTGAAAGAGAGAGGCAAGATCGAAGTCGGGATCGCTCTTCACGCGTGCGATGCCAATTGGCGAGCACATTTCCATGGGTGGAGCACCGCTGGTTGCCTGAAATGTTTTTATTTACATGTGTGTTGACACCTTTGTTTACTACAATAGCTTTCAAAACAACAAACAAACCTGAAGTTCCACATCGACGAGGTAGGTGATGAGCGCGTCGTCCTGCGAGGACATGTGCGACTCGGAGCCGGGCGACGGCAGCGACGAGTCCTCGCGCTTCAGCTTCTTGCGACGAGGGTTCTTCTGCTTGCCGATGATGTCACGATCGGGACGGATGGCTGGAAGGACCAGGTTGTGTTATGTTTCAAGTTCCTCACCTTCAGGCTCCATGCCAACATTGAGACAGCGCTGGAAGCGGCAGAATCGACAAGCATTGCGCTGATCTGAAAAAGCTTCTGTTTTAGTCTTCTGATCTTCCTTTTTGGTCTTCGCTTTTTCTTTCTTTTTCTTTCTGCTCCCACATCGCAACATGAATGCATTTTTTCTCCTGGGAACTCTTTGCCAAGTTCTTTCTCACGAAGACTCTCATTATTCGCGGCGTTCTCATAAAATTCTTTCCCTTGCTAATGCTCGGGAATCTCATTCTGCGGGAGGTCTTCTTCTTCTTCTTCGCCCTCTCTTCGTGGAAGAGTGCGCTGCCACGTGGAGCTTTTTCTTCTTGTCCCTCCCTCCCTCTTCCTTATTCAGTTGAAGAGAGAAGAAGCAAGAAAGGAAAAGAAGCAAGAAGAAGAAGAAGATGTCGAATATTCTCTCTTCTACTCCCTGGTATGTATGAAGGAAGGCCACCACTCTCTCATGTCCCTCCTCTCGCCTTGCATTCGCTTAATCGAATAAGCGAGCTGGCGCGGCGAGCAAGAGAAATTTCCTCGCGCGCTCTCCTTCTTACATTAGAAGGAGGGGAATGTGTCGTGGAGGGAAAGGAGTCAATTGCACTTTTAGAGTAAGTCTTCGAGTACAATTCACTTGTAGCTGCTTGGACTCTTCTTCCTCTCTTTGAGTAGAAATCTCTTTTGACTTCTTTCAAAATCATCGTTTACCTTTATCGATGGAGCATTTCTGGACGAAGCGACAGGTGTACGTCTGTCCAGAGCGGATGGTGCGACGGAAGAAGCCCTTGCAGCCTGCAAGTCATCACGATTCCATCTCCGAATCTCTTCAGAAGCTTCTCTCCTCTTCAGCGACTGCCACGTAGTCGAGAATTATCCCTCTTTTCCCCAACCATAGCACCTCCAAGCTTCGTGCGGATGTCCAAATTTGCCCCTCCAAGCGGCTCAAAAATTCTAGGGGAGCTTCTCTTCCCGCCTCTCTCCCCTGATCACTAGTGTAGCCAGGTGTATCGGAACTACCGTAACCCCAAAGCTAGCTACAAATTAAAGAAATTGAGATGTACCATAGCAGGCCATGACGCCGTAGTGCTTGCCGGCCGAACGATCGCCACAGACCATGCATTGGCCCTCGCCGCTGCCCAGCGAGTCCATCATACCCTGCAAGACACAACTTTGTTTGACTGGTTACGGTAGAAGTCGCGAGGTTCGCTTTGAAAACACAAAGTGGGGGTGGAGAATGGAAAGACCGGGTGTGGTATCAACAGGTTGTAGAGATAGCACGTGGTGATCGGCAAGAGAGCTAAGACCAAGGAGTACGGTAAGAGATATGATTGCGCTCTTCGCTGTGAGACCCTAAGGGCTGTCGGAAGGGACGGGTTCTACTTGGGTCACGCGTTTCACTAACGACCCCCCGGTTGGCCTTCCCAAAGGGAAGAAATGAGAAAAAACGCGGCGACGCCGACGACGACGCCGATAGCATGAAGCGTCTAATGCCGCGCTAACTACTCGATCTTCTCTAGTGAAGCGACCCTCCCCTCTGCCTCCTCTCTCCTCCTTCTTCTTCTTCAACTAATTTGCGTATATTGACAAGCATCGCCTGCGCGTTTTCGCCTGCTTCTGCATTTGGAGACTCAAGAGGACAGAGGTTGGATCTCGAGCCGCTTGACCTTTGGCGTCTTCGCTTCGGGGCTTCCGATGCCAGAGAAGAGCGCCATAATTTTAGGTCTTCTCTTGGTTTTAGAGGAACCAAGAATTATTCAAAAGTCTAGCTTGTATCATTTGTTTTGATCGACGATTGCTGAACAGAGATGTTGCAGCGATGGTCGAAGAGGGTACATGTGAAAAATTAGGGGGCTATTCAGGGAGGTTTCATGACGATCCCACGGGGACTTTGGACCCCGCTACTACGCTAGCTTCTCAGTTAAGATTTCTTTTCTTGAAAGACTTTTTGTGTTAAGAAACGTGCAAAAGTTGGAGTCATCGGGTTTGTGATCGGTTCACTTAGGAATTCCTCCCCAGAATCAAGTCACTTGAAATTCCAATGGCATTCTACGAAGCGACTTGAGGGTGGAATGCCTCTTCTCTCTTCCCTCGAAGCATCGTCGCACCTGGTGCATACTCGAATTTGTTTAGCGAATGCATAAAATATCCCCGACCGAGCATAAATGAAGAGTTTTGAGAACCGACAGAGGATGTGTTTTTTAAAAGAAAGCTTTAAACGTGAAAATTAAGAAGAACGGGGTCGAGGAAGAGAAGAGGTGTCAGTGGCGGCACGCGTTTTGCAAGATGAACCGCTACTCGCGCTCTCGGCCACCACCGGAGGGAGGTGTAAGGAGGACGAAGGAGAGGCAGATGGGGGAAGGGGGCCGGGCTTCTCCCCTCCCTCTCCCTCTCACCTCACTGCTCCCCCTCAACCACGAGCAGAGGAGAGGAGGAACGCGAGAAAGAGGAGGAGAAGGAGGCGAGACTTAGCGACTTAGAAAGGTTGTCGTCGTTAGCGCGACTTTTGCTAAGCGCCCAACCCGCCGGGCGAACACACCAAAACGGCGCAAGCGACAAGCGCTCGAAACATTGTGCAGGCGCGCGCATTTTCGTCGACTTTCAGAGGTTAGCTATGCCGCTTTCTGACATTGTGTCCGGTTTGGTCTGGATGTTGGGAATTCTTTTATGGCGGTTCTTTTGAACCCGCAGGAACTGGGATGGGACCGGAAATAGAGGTTGCGGTTTGGAGAGTTAAATCCAGCTTCATCAAGCACATACTATAAGTATCAAGGATTTCCGGCTATTGGAGACTCTTTTGCAGTTAAAATGCGGAAAAGGCAATGATTCAGATGGATTCATATGCACGACCGATGTCACAAAAATTTTCTAGTTTCCACTAATCCCTCAAAAAAGTGTCGTAAGAACTCAATTTCCACCGGATCAAGTGGAGACGACGCCGCAACGGCGCCCACTTCCACGACGCAAGCAAATCCGGCAATCGCCCCATAGTGCTTCTCTCGGGGCTAAATCGTCTTAGTGAAAGGGGAAATTCCATATTATGAATATTCACGGGCTACGTTCTCATATAAAGAGACGGAGGAGCAAGGAGAAGGTAGGACAGAGAGAGAGAGAGAGAGGGACGAGAGGCGGCAAATCGGACTTCCGGACACACTTTGAAGGCTAGCCTCCACCTCCGGTCAGCCTCCTCCTCCTCCTTCTCGTCCTCCCTCCTCCCTGGACCGTGGAATAAATTTCTGACTCTCCTGGGCGTTTGCCCGGCACGTCCATTAACTACTACATGAACATTTGAGAAGCTTCTTCTCCAGCAACTACTCTCTCAGTCATCCCACACACTTCATGAAACTTGCAGCATCTTCAAGTTATCTGGCAGGCCATCAAGATCGCCCCGAACTGGTTAGAGATCTCGAAACGAAAACTGTTATTCATGAGATACGACATCTCAATGGGCGGGAACCAAAAGGAAATGAGGGACTACAAGAGAGGGCAAAATTAGGGAGACCTCGAAGGCAACATCGGAAACCCTGGCGCGTGCTCCCATGCTCTTATTTGTAACTGGGAATTTACTCTAGCGAGAGAACCACCGTGCCTGGTCGTGCTGGGGGGCGCCGCTCTCTCTTGCCAAAGATGCGACGACTTCTCTCAAAATGCGGTTATACATATTTATGTGCCTCTAGTTAATAAGCGGTTATGCGACCTCCCCGAACTAGAGAAAAGAAGGGAGGAGGAATGGACCAGCGGGGTCAGGCGTTGCTCAAATTTGCAAATGCTTGAGAGTCTTGTGGGTTACTTTTTCTGTTCATTAACATTCTTTTGGTATAAGTTGCATGTGAACTCTGTGTGAGGGAAGACTTTCAAAGAAGATCTTCCCAATGAGCCCGGCCAAAGACTTTTTCTCAAAAACGCCAAACACGCAATGGCCAGAAGGTTTTGACACACTGAGAATTGAACTTGACATTAGTTTCCGCGGAAAAATTGCTTTCGCACGAAATGTCGGTGGCACATGCAAGTTGAAAGGAGGGAAGAGGAGAGAGAGAGAGACTTCGTAGTGAAAGTTGATCCTTCGACGTAGTTGGCATTCTAGGGAGCGTGCAGTGACCCGTTTCAGGCGAGAGGGGTCCCTATTACCTCATCCATTTGAATCACAAATTTAGTCATCGAAAAAAAAAGTTGACCCAAATGATGAAACAAGAAGAGGAGTGTGGCCTCTTCAGCAATCGCCCGAGGCGGCTCCTCGTTGATAAGACCCCCAAGTTGACTTCTCGGCCTAATGCCCCCTGGTCTCTCTCTGTCTTCCTTCTCCTTGTGACACTGTGAAGTGAAAAATATCAATGAAACACAGAGAAACCTGGAGCCGTAAAAGATGTTGTTTTCGAGGTGAGGAAAAACAGAGAAACACCAAAAAGTTGTTTGTTGTTTTCCCCGGTCGACCCCCGGTCTCCGGGTTCGAAAAGTTTCATCGCCAAAGCGGGTTTTTCCCTAGGCGAAGGTTTGAAAAATTTATGACAGCCCCCCCCCCCTCCTCCTTGCCCCTTACGAGAGGCGCGAGGAGCGTAAGAGTGCAACTAGTAAGGGCTCCCACGTGGAGTGCGAGCGCAGGCTTAGGCGCGCGCCTGCCCAAGGCACAAATTAACCGAGTCTGAAACCTAGTCCGCTCGGGTTAAAGGGGAGGCTAGGCGCAGTGCTTCCTGGTGTACTCATAGTTGGACAGATCGAGGGGGAAGGGAGGGAAAGCACATCTCGAAGCCACTTCCTGCTTCAAGACCTTCAAACTACATTTCCAATATTCTCATCTGTAGCTATCCGTTCTCCTATTTTCTGCCTCCTTCAAGGGATGCATACAAAGTAGACGACGAGGCCGCTCAATTCCAGCGTCTACGTGCCGTTCTAGCCCCTGTCTATTTTCCACAACACAGGTGTATTCTCAAATTTGGCAGTCAGGGCACTGCCCCCGGAAGTCCAGTCATAAAACGGGACAGGTGAAAAGTTCAAAACAAGGTCTTTTCAGAGTTTCCCAGTAGCCCAAAACTCCTCCTCGAATAGAATCTAGCGAGAGAAGCAAAAAGCGGAAGCGCTTTGTCTGAAGAGGGAGGAAGGTGAAAACGCGGAAGTTGGCAGCGAGTTTGCGGCAATTTTCTATTCGCGTGCCTTCTGACTTGATGTGGAGTTTCAAGTCGACAACTCGGTCTCAACAAGAACATGATGTTCGTGCTTTTTACCAACTTTGCTCATGATCTTTCTACTAAGCCAGCTTCCTTTCAAGCTTCGCTGAGCTTCGAAGTACACGTGTAGCTGTTGCTTTGCCGTTTTGCGCTCGAAGGCTCACGCAAGTGGAAATCTCTCCTTCTCTCCTTCTTGCGAGTGAAGGTGGAAAGGCGCCTCTCCTAGGTGTTCAAGCGTAATTCTCACAAAGTTCCCAGAAGCACAGACACCGTATCCCTCTAGAGTCCTTCATCTCCTTCGGAGACTACAGAGTAGTTTGAAGCGCGAAATGCTAAGCTCAGGTGGTCGAAAGCCCATAGAGCAATAAATTCTTGAGGGCGATTTTGCTCGACGCGGACAGGCGCTCGCCTCCCCGTCCGTCCCGGGCGGGTCATTAGGGTTTTCGGCAACATTTGTTTGTCGAAGCAAATAAAACGATGGCTGAAGAGTGTTTTCTTCTCCATTCTCACTCTTTGGGCTTGGTGCGCGATACTCGAGAGTAATGAGAGGAAACGAGATTTGGGAGAGTAAAAGAGAGACGATAGCGAACAGAACTTCGTTTTCCACTCGACATGTAGAGCAACAGAGACATGTGTAGATCAAAGAGGGAGAGAGAGTTGACAACGATGGCATTGGAGAACGCGAGTGGCAGAGGCGAGCGGCGAGCGGCTGGCAGGAGAGGCAGAGAGACGCGACGCCGCTGCCGACGACGACGACGAGCGCCGGGCGCCGGCGACAAAATCAAATAAATCGCGAGCGCCCCGCTCTCGCGCGCTCCCCACCACACGCGCCTTCTCTCTCCATCTCTTTCCTTCGTTTTTTTTTGCCCTCCCAGAACGCTGAAGGAAGAAGAAGAAGACAGAAGCAATAAGAGAGTAACACAAAAACACCTTCAGACTCCCCTCGTTATCGTTTTGTGAATGTCCCAGTAAACGAGAGTCGAGTCCCTCGTGAGTGTGTAGTTGCTACGTCAGCGACCTCCAAGAGACCGAGCTGCCTCACGTGGTGCGCCGTTTCAGTGTCAAGAGAGCGAGAAATGCGCGATCTTGGTGTTTTGACGCACTCGCGGTGTAACTCTCGACGGAACTGACTCGGGCACTCGACTAGAGACGCCACACCGAGAATGACTTCGTTGAAACCCTAGAGTGGCCCCGCGCGCACGGGTTGCCTGCGAGATCAGAAGGCTACGTCGAGCACGGGTAGGTCGAGAGGGGAGAGGGAGGGGAGGGAGAGGGAGGACGAACGAAGGGTGAACAGCCTCCTCATGCCATGTGTCCCCTCACTCCCCTTCAGCCTCTTCTCCTCCTCCTCCTGCTCCTCTCATGAAAGAGAAGAGAGAGAACATCATCGAGCATACACACGAACGGCTGTCCCAACATTGCCTTCCCGTAACGGACTTCTTATGTTCTATGACATGCTCCCTTTTTGAAACCTTTTGAGAGTGTTCAGGTTGAAGAGTTGAGTGAAGGTCTCTGCCATCTTTATGTTGAAGACATGGAAGAGGAGGCGAGGGACCCTTAGTGGTTATTGCTGACGGCCCCCTCCCCTCTTCTTGGTCGTTTTCTGTCGTGATGCCCCCTGCCTTCGGACGAAACCTGTCCCCTCTCTCGGGCGACCGTCGGCCGCCGCCACTCTCGGGAGCGGCCTCAGAAGGTGAAAAGAGGAAAAGAGAGACGAGGCTGGTGAGAGCGAGACTACGTCGCGTGGTGGCTTGATAAGGCACTCGTTAGGGGACCGACGGCGGCGCGAGAGATCAAAATGTTTCCCCCTTCCTCTCCCCCTTCGGGCCACCTCTCCCTTCTTTTCCGAGACACCAGCGATGGGGGGACGTCCCCGGTCTGATCACTCACTGGTGCCTCTTCTCTCTCATTCGGTGCCTTTTCGTCTTCTTTGCTCACCACAACGATCGGGCACAAAGAAGCGAAATTGACGGCACACCTCCCTCCGGGATCACACACTTGATAGGCAACCAGGGCGAAATCAACACTGGTCATTTGAGGGTTACGGTAGGTATACGGCTGTTTACGTCAGGTCATGAAAATGGCCATATTTGGCCACGGAGAAGGTGAGAAAAATGAAACTTGAATGAATCGCAGATCATTCATTGTTTTAGTGCAGTCTGATGAAAAAGAACAAAAACTTGCGTGAGACGAAAAAAATCTCAACTTGTCTAGTTATCTCGGATTCAGTGAGTTTTGGACTCTTCAACGGGAATAGATGATACCTGCGTGTCGAGAAGCAAGTCTTTCTCGGTGAAGTAGTCGAGCACCGGGCTGAGCGGCTCGTACGGATCGTAGCGAAAGCCGCGCATTGTCTTTTTGTGGGTGTGTGCCTGGGGACCGCGAGACACCACGTGAGGAGAGTCTGAATAGGACGATTGTGACTGGCTTGAGGTTGAGGTTTGTTGCCTCCCGCATAGCATAATCCCCTCAACAAAGATCGAGTTTGAGCTTCCCTTTTACACCTTGAATAGGCTCCATTCATGCCCCGTGACGCATCCACCGTATACTGTACCCCTTGAAGCCCAATTAGGAACCTCTTCAAAATGGGAATTTTTGATTTGTTCTCTGATTCTAGTTATGCAGTCGTCGATCGAGTTTCTGTGTGCACCATTAACCCCTTGAAGCACATTTTGAGTTTTAGTTTTAGTCACTGTACCCTCATGAATGAAACCTTTTGCAGAAACACACTTACACAATGTGCCGAAAAAAGGGAACTCCGCTGGGGGGTCACGGGAGGAGGGGAGAGGAGGAGAGTCGAGACAGTTGAGCGCTCACTGGAGAGGAGAGGGGGTTCAGGAGACCGAAAACCGTCAGCACGCTGGCTGGGTCCACGTTCCTTGTCGCTCTTTTACACCCAGGGCGGCGCTTTTATATCGTGTGGCGCGCGAGGAGGAGGACGGGGCAACCCCTCTCCATCTGGGGGAGTCCCCAGCCGTGTCGACGGCGGCTGACGCGCGCCTCATTCTTACGATCCAGCCGCCTCTTCTCGCCACTGATACCGTATCTTATGTGTCTTGCCTGGGGAGTGGAGGAGGCATCGCTGTGTGTTTTTCGCTCTCGGAGAAGTCGGGGAAACCCCCGGGAGACCGGTCTCAATCTGTGTCCTTGATAGTGCCACGAGAGAGAGTCGACGAAGGGGGGGGGCTTCCCCGACCCCGGGCCACCTTCTCTCGCGCCATCGCCCCGTCAACTGGTCATAAATCGGGAAGAAGGGACCTTCTCGTCGTCGCCGAAAAGCGCTCACTTCTCCGTGATAAGGGCCTGTTTCCGAGCATTCTAGACTTTTAGAGCGAGTCAGGCTAGAAACTCCAACGCGATTTGTCCCTTGTCCAGATGATCAAAGCACATCTCCGCTGCCAAAACTGATGAAATATTTCGACAAGGAGGTTGTTTTGAGGGAGTCCCTTGAGAGCAATCGTGGCAGAAGCAGAATCGCTCAACTTTGAAGGAGGGAATGCGTTGGCATTGGTGATGAGTCCTCTCTATCTCATGTGGCATGTTGTGACTGGCATTTAGTTGAATCAGTCGCCCGCTGCATCGGCCGTCTTTGCTGTCATGCAAGAATATCGCTCTATCAACATCCATCTCAGCTTTCCTTTCACTTTCTCTGGCCTAAGAAGCACCCCACATGAAGTCAGAAACGTAGCTCCACCGGGGTCAAAACGAGTCCTTCTGTGCCCTTCACCTCTCTCTGGGTAAGAGTACAAGATGACGACCTGATAGCCCCCTTTGGGATACTCTCTCATTCTCTCTCTCTCTTCTTCTCTGTGATTACTACTTCTGACCCCAAATCAGTGATTCTAGGCTACAGCAAGTTGTAAAAGAGTTTCGTCAGCTCCGGAAAGTCTCTCCAACTCTTTCTCCCCACTCTCTCTCCTTCTCGTCACCCCCGTCACTTATATGTTTCACTTGCCTCTCACACCTCAGCTCCTCTTCTCAAGTCGGCGAATTCTCCATACAACACGAAGAAGAGTCAGGTGCGAGCCGAGGCGTAACGGAACCGGTAAAGAGAATGAGAAGAGAGGGAGAGAGAGGAGGCGGGCATCTTGGTCATTTCCCGTGTTGGCGCGGAAAAATCTACTGTCAGAGAAGGGGGCGCGGCAGCGATGTCGTCGGGGCGCTATCAGAACAGCACTCGTCCATGACAAAGAGAAGACGAAAGATGGGCAAAAAAGCGTCAAGGGGCACCACGTGGTCGCCTAGACTCCTGTCAATGGAAGAAGAAGACTCTCTTATCGAGACAACCAGACCGGCAAGGTTCAAAATGTGAGCGTCGACGAAGAAAACACAGAAAAAGGGCTGAACGACGACGACGCAGCCGGGGGGCCGGCGGCCCACGAGGCCGGGGGAGAAAAGGGGGACGAGGAGGGAGGCTCGCGAGCGAAGCGAGGAGCGAGGAGGCGAGGACGGGGGTGCGTGGGAGCGGGCGGGTTCCCAGGGAGAGAGGAAGAGAGAGGAGAGGGAAGGGGCAGCAGAGGGAAGGGGGAGCGGGAGGAGAGGGGGGAGGGCCGCCATTCGCCTCCTCTCGCGGGGGGACCGCCTGCCATGCGCATTCACTCTAATGCGACAAAACTGGTCCTTCTCTTTCCACTCTTCTCCTCCTCGTCCTTCTCGTCCTCTCCGTCCGCCTCGAAGTCGAGGCGTTTCGCAAGAAAAGGTGAAAAGAAGAGAGGGAAGCACAGTTGGGCAACCAAAAGAGTATTCGAGTAGCAAGAAGAGAGTGTGCTGAAGCAGAGGAACCTCTTGATTTTGAGAAATGACGAATCACAGCCAAAGCAAGAGTTTCGTGTTCAGTTTCGAGACTTCTAAATTCAAATGCTTGGTGCTTTTCAAGGGTGACGCGGTTGCCTAGAAGCACCTGGCAGAGAGGGAGCCCCTTCTCTTTTGTTTCGTCGACGGCAATTTCTGCGTCGCGCGCCGTCGTCTATGCTGCAACGTCAGAGACGAGCTCAAGGGAGAGCAGCGTGGCGTCTATAGAAATCTCCTTCTCCTTCTGCTACTTCTTCTAATCACCAAACACAGAAATAGCTACATGAAGGGGGTAGAGACGAGTCGAAAGAGACGTCATCTACGTCGCTCTAAAGCCTCTTCGATGCGTACTCTCAGATTGGAGAGCCGTGTTGCTAATATTAAAAGCCGCGAGAGCTACATTCCCACGATGACGCTGCTCTCTGCTTTGAGCTTGAGCAACTAAATCCCCTCGCAGCTCTGCCCCCTGATCATTATTGCGACGATGTCTCTCTTTGACTTCAATGGAGGCAATCCTGTTAGATCGGGGGTCCGTATAGAAAATCTAAAAGGAGACACTACGTAAGAGCTTAGAAGACTAGAGAATCAGGCGGATTACGGTCTCGTCGTAAAGACCTTCTTAGCGAAGACGTGCGAGGACGATGAGGAAAAAGGCCAGGAAGCCCCTGTAGGAAGAAGAGCGCCAGAATCGTCAATGGAGTCAAAGAACGTTTGCGCGATGGTGCTCGTAGCATCTTCGGGGGGGGGGGGCGTTGCGGGGTTAGTGGGAAAATCTCATTCCATTTCAAACAAATGACGACTGCTTGAATATTCTCGCGAGAGCTAGACGATTTCGCGTTCAAAAGATGGGTGCAAAAGAGCGTTTTTTTCTTTCCCTTGCCCTGCCACCACGAACCAACAGCCATCTCTCGGCGTTGCTCGCGCACCGCCTCGATTTCCAAAGTAAACAAAAAGGGCGCGAGTTGCCAGAACCTCGTCTGCCCTCAATGCCCAAGTCCTTCAAGTTTTTATTCAAATGAAATTGACTTGAATCTGTTCTTGAAATTAGCCAAAGAACAGAAGAATCCGAAATGAAATGCCGTTTGCGTGCATCTCGTGGAGCGCGCATCCACCAGCCGTAGCCAATTGACAATTGGCATCAAGGCGGAATCACAAACAAGACCGTCTTCTTCTTCTGAGGGAAGAGGGAGGAGGAAGAGGAAGAACAAGGAGGAGACACGGTGGAAGACGTTTCTTGGGTGAAGAAGAAGAGGAGGAAGAGGGGAAAGGGGAAGGAAACGGCCATGTGGAGGACGACGCGCGTTGAACAGATGCTTTTCTCTTCTCTCTCTTTCTTTGCCTCTTTTCCCCTCTCTGCTCGAGTCTCTTCTTCCTCTCTCTCTCGGCCGGCTGCCTCGACACGCAACGTTGCGAAAGAGAATATCGAAAAAAGCGACTGGCGCCCGCCCCGAGGGAGTCCCGGCCGGGGAGGAAGGGGAGGAGAGGGACGGGCAACTTGGAGAAGGGGGAAGCAGGAGAGAAGAAGGACGTTGTGGCATTGCCAGAGAGACGGCGAGGCAAGAGAGTGAAACATGCATATATACGCAATCAGTGGACTTCTTTTCTTTCGTCATCGTGCTAGGGGGTTCTTTTCAGGAAGCGAATGAAAGAGAGGAAAATTGAGAGAGGAGAGCGGCTCCCTTGCACTTTCAAGCGCGAACGTGAGAGTTAGCAGCTTGCAATTCCCACTGAAAAGTGTCTAAAAACCAAAACTTTTTTGTTTCCCCGAAAGAGCAGCTGCAACTTTACAGCACTTACTTTTCAGCTGGATGTAAAATGTTGTTGGGGTTGGAGGAATTGGGAAAAAAGGTTCTCGCCCCGCTCAAGTACAAAAGTTTGGCAATGGCCAATGAGCCGCTGCTTGCCCTCTCATGAATAATTTGCTGAGAAAGAAGGAGAAAAAGTTGCGGGGAAAGTCCGGTGGCCCCTCGTGATTGAAGCTAGAGCTGAACTCTGCCCTTGAACGGCCTTTTCCGGCGCGCCTTTTCCTTTGCTTTTCGATGGCGATTGCGCCTCCGCCTCCTTCGCCTCCCCCAAGTCGGGCCCGCCGCCACCTTTGCCTTGATTGAATCCACGAGAGGGCCGGCGGCGGACGAAAAAAGGTCTTTTCGAAAAGTGAAAAGGCATTGGAGAAAGGCGGCTAGAAGGTAAAAGCACAAAACACGTCAAAGTCAGAGGTTTGTCAAGAGAAAATCACACAAGTCCAAGTCTTTTCAGGGCAACCGATTAAGCTTCTTTTATAGTCAACTGAAAAGAGCATAAAGGTCGGCCGATGTTGCCAAAATGGAGTTCAACTAGTCATTTTCTAGTCACAAATCACTATTCGAGGGTCTAATCACTACTTTCTATTCCGAGTGGACAACGATTTCAAAGCAAACTTTGAGGCCGCTCTTTTTGGCACAGCCTTTCAAAGCAACTCAAAAAGGGGAATTCCGTTGCCATCACCGGCCAACCCGCGACGACGCAGCCCGCAAGGCAAAAGGCGTCGGTCCGGAAGAAAGAATGCATGAAACCTTCTCCTTCTTCTTCTTCTACGTCTTCCCCTCTTCTTTCTCTCCTTTTCTTCGTCTTCTCGACGAACGTCATCTTCTCTCTTTTGAACCCGGAACGCTAAGACTTTTGCAGACGAAAACCCTCCAAGGGGGACAATGGGATGAAAGCCTACCTGAAGAGAGCTTGGAGACGTCAAGAAGAGAACTCTTTCGAGTTGTCCAAGAAGTAGAGCCAACCCAACTCACAACTCCTCGGGCCACTCGCGCGATGGGCTTATATATCCCACTCAGCCCGTGGGTTTCAGGTGCCGAGGGCCCCCTATGAATTCCTTATGATTGGGGAGGGTCGGCGGGGAGCCTGAAGTCTTGCTGAAGGCATCAGGCACATCCACCTGTCGTCGCCCTGCCCCGAGACCTTGAAATCAGCTGGATTCTGCGAATTCGCCCTGGACCTTCCAGCCAGGTCTCTGCCGGCCTTTCCTCTCCTCCTCTCAAGACTTCGTGACACCTCTTAACTATTCCATTTACTCCCACCGCCGCAACATCACGTTCAATATGGTTTTTCGGCTCAAGCATGTAGTCTCAAGTCTGTTACAGTAGCTTCGACATGGCGGAATTCACCAAGAGACCCGCGTGGCGCGCGGGAGAGCAAGCGTTTTTTCTCCTCGTTCGCTTGCTGCGCGCGCTCGCGTCGTTTTCCTTTGCCTCGTCGTGTGTGTGTGTTGGATCGATAAATGTCGGGAGGAGAGTTGCGACACACGCGCCGCCGCCGCTCGACCCGGCCACCGCCTCCGGGACGAGCGAGGAAAGGGGGCAGGAAGAGGGGACCGGCGAGACGCCAAGAAGAAGGAGGAGGAGGAAAGAGGGTGAGGGACCGGCAACAAGTCGACAAAGTTTTTTTTCATTGCCACTCATAAGCAACTGGGGAAAACGTTCGTCAAGAAGAAGAAGAACGGGCGTCAGCAGAAGACAAACAGAGAGAAAAAGTAGAGAAAGATATGAAAACGAGAAGTGGTTGAGAGGAAAAGAAAAGTTGCGGAAAGGATCTCCTCGAGGAGAACGGCATCTTCTTCTTCTCGCCTTGAGGGCAGGCGTCCTCGTAAAAGTGCAACTCTTCTCGCGTTGATTTGTTTGGAGACTCGCTCTGGGAGAGATAGAGAGAGAAGGGAGATGCGAAGAAGACGGAGGAGGAGTGGAACGAAGTGAAGAGCTTTGTTGGAAGAGCAACTGATCGGGGGCAAGCATGCTTCAGACTTTTAGGCTCTTGAACTATTCAGTAGCTGGTCAGTCAAAACACAAGATGTCATTTGAGAATGAGAAAAAACAGCTGTATGAATGAATAGAAAACACAAAACGACTGGTCGCAAGAAGGAAGCAAGCGGGCGGCGCTGTCAAAGCGCGCCCATAGCGAATCCGTCATCAACGAAGAGAAGAACGCCGGACGACACGCGGGGAATGCGAAGATGGACGAGGCGGGCAGTGGGAGAGAGGGCCGACCGAGTGGCCACATCAAAGTGGTCTCGGCACGAATTTCACAACACGATGATTACGGTGATGAGAAGAAGCAATTTGTTGAACGATTGAAGGAGAGTGAGCACAAAGAACGAGAATGAAGAAGAAGGAGGGGAGAACGCGGGAGAAGGCGCTTTAGCGCGTAAGACGAAGGACGAAAGGCGCGAGTCGCCTGTGGTTTATCTTATCAAAAGAAGAAGGACCACGTGTAGTGCGCGCGCGCCAAGGACCTCTTAGAGGCAGTCATGGAGGTCTCGGAGAAATTTTCTCGTTTCAAATGTCTTCAAATTCAGTCGGTAGAGTAAAACTGCAAGGGGGCACCGACAGTTTTGCAGACGTTGGATTTTGAAAGGGAACTCCCCCTCCTCCAACGACTTTCAAAGGAAGTGCATGCCGTGAGCGGTGATCGTAAAGCAAAAGGAAAACAAGGCAGAACAATCATCTTCTTCTTCTTGCTCTCGTCTCGGTCTAGACAATGCGTGACGGCTTGCGGCAACGTGGCCCGCCTCGAGAAGCAAGCAAAAACACGCCGATGATAGGTTTCAAACGACGAACGGTGGGTGGTCGGCGAGGGGCGAATTCCGAAAGGGCCCTCACCCAAACGGTCTTCGACACGAATTTCTCTCTACTCAATGGATACGGTAACTTCTCCTGAGAGTGAAGAAGGCGTGGGGGGAATGAGAACAGCGTGACGAGACATAACCAGATGTGTGCCCTGAAGACTTGCGAGTCACAACGCAATTTCCGCGATTTTGAAAGGACCAAATTTTGAGGTCAAAAGATGGAGTTGAGGCAATTCTCGAGGTCGAAGGAGGCGAGAGAAGTTCACAAGGCTCAAGTCTGTCACACCAACAGTGAAAAGAGCCATATATGGGAATACGGTAATGTTCGCGTCGACTACGAATGTTCGTCGTGCACTCTTAGAAGAGGGAGGAGAGGGAGGGGATGATCTGCCTCTCTCCTTTCTTGTTGTGAAGAGCGAGTGACCACCGGCGAGGAGGAGGAGACACAAAGAAGGCGACCCCCCTCTGTCTCCACTTTGGAACGTCTCAGCTCTCCGTCCTCCCCCTCTTTAGATCGAATGAGGAGTGCATGACCAATTTCAACCTCTTGAACTTTCTTCTAAGTCTTTTCTTTTCTACTCCAAATCCTCTAATTACAGTGTTTGTCCAGTTGATCCCGGAAGAGGGAAGAAAAAGATTTGTGTTTGTATGAAAACTTCTTCCGTGTTTCTTCACCTTCTCCTTCTCCGAAACACTTGAAAAGAAGAAGGAAGACTGAACAAACTCGCCACATTCATCTCGATACCACAAGAGAGAGAGGGAGTTTCTTGGCAAACAATCATGGAGGTTCGCTTTCTTGTCAAGCAGTCGATGAGGTCACAGCACTCTGTCCCATGTGCTTGACTTCTGTGTATACAACGTTGTCGTCAAACTCAAACCTACAAACACCTTGAGGTTTTTTCTCTGCTTTGTCCCCCACTTCTCCTCCACCCCGTCGACGCAAGACCAAGGCAAAGGAGGGGACGTTGCATTTTCCTTACGACGTCCTTAGAAGTTTTTTCTTCTCTCTTCTCTCTTGTCCGAATCGCCACTTTTTTTTCTCCACCCTCGCCCTCACCTCCCTCTCTCACACAATTGCCAGCCAGCCCCGCGTCGTCTATTGAAATGCTCGCGTTTTGTGTTGTGTGAAGGTTTGGCCAAGGGACGAAGAGGGGAGCAGAGGATGCAGTGGATGGAACACTAAAGCGTAGCGCCCTCCTCCCTCTAACGACCTAACCTCTCCCCCGCCCTGAGCCTCAGGGGCTCCCCGTCGCGAACTTCACTAACCACCTGCCTACCGTAACCTTTTTCGGATTGAGACAGGTGAAACGCAAGGGAAAGCACGGCTTGCGGCTAAAGTGCAGCAGCTGCCAGGAGGCATGCACACCTCCAATGGAACAACAAGGCGATTTCCATCTCTCTCTTGGGTGAGATGAAGGTGGAAGCGGGCTGCAGCCGCCACTCACGATAAGGCAGCAGCAAAATTTGTATCTTGTAGCAAAACAAGGAAGTAGAAGAGACTTCAAAAAAATTACACCTGCAGACTATTTGTAAAGCTGTCTGGCTAGAAGCATCTCCCTGCACACACACGGAAGTCTCTTTTACAGAAAAACCGTGATTCTACGAAGAAAAACCCGGAAGTCGTGTTCAAGGTTCCATGAAGAACATCGTTGACCCTTCTTCTTCTCGCAACAACACACTCAGACATGCACATTGCAAAACGGGGTTAAAACGTCTCTCAACGCGAAAAGAGCACAACTTTTGAAATTACGGTAACTAGAGGTCGTTAAAGGGTGAGGGTGGCGGCGGCGAAGAGTTGCGAACTCGACGGGCCACCGGCTGGTCCGCGCTCGAGAGAGAGACTTGTCTGTGTGTCGCAATTGTGCCGCGCGTACAGTGCGGCGGCGCCCCTGCGCAAAGCGAGTGCCGCCACGCTAACAATGCGCAAAGGTCGCCCCCCCCCCCCCCCGACGCGTCTTGGCGCGCTCAGCGTGCATTGACGCATTCGAGGTGTATGCACATTGAGGGTAGCGGCAAGGAGGACAAAGAAGAGAGTGCAAGAGGTGAAGACGGAGAAAAAGGCGCGCTCAGACTACACGTGCTCGCACACCAACGAAGCCCGCTTGTTCAACTGAAGTGCTTTGGAGGGAGAGAACATGGTCGAGATCTATGGTGATCTACGGGCAAAGCCACAAAAATCCTGAAGCATGTGAAAAGGCAAAATAATGGCAAAAGAAGTCTTCGCGCTTGTGAGGATGCGCTGGGGGAACCAGGAGCGAAAACGAGAGAGCTGACCTACTAAAGGGAGCGGCGGCGCGAGTGGCCACACGCGCGGGTATTCTCTGACCTCTGAAGGGACAACCAAAGAAGAGAGAGAAGGGGGTGGGGGTGGGAGAGGGTGGGAGAGGTACTCCCGTCGCGAAAAGCCCGAGCACGACCTCCACTAAGGGGGAAGAGGTTGACTGTATCCAAGGCCAAAAGCTCAACGAGAGCCTCGACACGAAATGTGCTCTCCTCTTCTACAGTAACCCGCCTAGTTTCTCAAAGAGAGGCTCAAGACAAACTTTGCTCAAACCATTAGTGACGACTTGAAGGGAAGAAGAGACTCTCTAGGAGCACGCCGGAAATGTCTTTTAGGGCAAAAAATGTGAAATATCATCGGAGACGAGTGGCAGACGTGCCGGATATGAAAATCCAGATTTCCTTCGGAGAAGATTCGACGAGGACGAGCTACATGAAGACACTTCAGGAGACATGGACATGGCGGTGTTTGATGCGATGCCTTCCTTGGCTAAGTGTTCAAGGACGCCTTCGACATCCCTCTGTGGTCGTCTTCTTCAGCATTAATGCACCTCTTTAGGGTCTTCACGTTTCTCAAAGAGGACTACAGAATCCGTCGAAGTGTGCATTTTCTGTAAAGAGCAGCCTGTTTTCGATGCCTTCACTTCATCTTCGACTTTGATTTTCAGTGTTGTAGCTGGTTCTGATACTAACCACGAGATTCCAGCTCGACCTTCTCCAGCATTCGCGCACCTGCTTCGACCAGTGTCTTGCCCTTACTCAAACTTTCAATCCACAAGAGAGAGGGAGAGAGAAGCTTCATAAAAGATTGATTGCCGATACCAGCCGCCTGGTAGAGCCCGCAGTGGCCCGAGGGCAGCGGGCACCACCTGGAGACCTGGCAAAAACTCTCCAAACACCCTTCAAGAAGAGCCAGCTGAATATCGTGTGCACAACAGGTGGAAGAAGCGTGCGGGAATTTCGCGCGAATTAATTGTTCTCGCGCGCGCGCGTGCAGTTGCTGAACTTCTTCAAAGGCTTCCAAGAGACTGGCCCATAGCAGGTGCTTCTTGCTTCTTCTTCGCAGACTCGGGGCAGTGTTTTGACTTTTTCTTCTGAAGCACACACGCGACGGGTGAAAACATTTTTTCGTGAATGAATTAATGAGACCAAAAAGCTGATTGAAGAGAGGAGACGATGGAGTTGGGAGAAGAAGGGGGGAGAGGGGCGAGCAGCTGCCTCCTCGCTTCAAAGTCCGTGGAGGAAATGTTTCAGATCGAGAGTCTCTCGCAAGGCGAATGAGAACGAACATCGAGTGTCGGCTGCAACAACAGAGAAAAATTATTGAGATGATGAGGGAGGTAACACGTGCAATTGGAAGACGAAAAATTTACAAGGGAGAATATGAAAATCTTTAGGAGACCCGCACTTACCAATAGAAAAGGAAAGAGAACTGAAGCTAAACCTTATCCATGAAACCGCAGAGTCAAAATCTTCATCTGCAGAAATCGCACCGCGCCTACATTAACCTGAAATATAAAATTGGGACGGCAGTCTGGCTGCATTGGAATGCGGGCGCTAGTGTCGAGATGAATCCGCTATGAAACCGAAGGCTCATTGTGAAAGTCGCCAAGTGAGACAATCAGCGCCAAAATCCACTTGCAATTTCAAAGCTAAAAGCACGGACCGAAACGCGCGTCGCAACATTCTCAAATTTCATGATAACAATGAAACGGCCAAATCACTAAGTGCTCTTATGTCAAGAGAATCACTTTCCACATCCAAAGCCCCCACTACGGTAACGATTTTCGATCGCCAACCCACTTCGGAGTGTTTCACCTCAAGAGCGTCGGCGGCTCAAAAACCGAACTCAAAGGCGACACTCTCCGACCATCGGGGATACAAAAGCAGCGACGGCGACAACGAGCGCCGTCGCGTCTGCCTCCTCGGTCCATTCTTGAAAGACTTTCTTCTCTTTGGTGAGAGAGGAAGAGTTGCACACTTGGACTCCATTTTGTCTTTTGAAAACGAGGCTAGCCGCGTCGACGTCGTTACTCTAACCCGCTGTTGACCATGTCAAAGAGGAAAAAAGAAAGAGACGGAAGGCGAAGTTGTGAAAGAAAGAAAGAAAGAATGCGCTTCTGTCAATATTTTGCCGTCTTGACCGTGAACAAAAGCGAGAGACGAGGAAAAGAAACTTTCTTTCAACTTCTTCCACTCCCGAGAGTTCCGCTCTCTCTCTCTCACACAGTGTGAAGGCGAGTATCGGATTTTGCTCTAGTGGAAAGAAGAGGGAAGATAAGGGGACGGCATGAAGAAACGGTTTGATGTGTGCCCAGCACTTTTCTCGTTCTTTCTTCCCGGGAATGTGCTGACTGGTTTGACGGGCAAATGGAGTCAGAGAATGGAGATCGGTGACAAAGTTGCGATGTGTTGAATGAGTAGTCTCTAACAATAAGTGGAACTGAAGTGGCGTCGACGCGTCGGGAAGTGACACAGATGCTTCCTTCTGGATAACAATTAACAGTGCAACCGCGAAACTAAGGGCTGTAATGATTCTTGAACAATCTTATATGGTTAGAGTTTTTTCTTTTTTTTTCGCACAGCGTTAACTCTCTTCCTTCGTCTTAAATTGGGTGAAGCCGACCGAGCAAATCAGGGCTGCATTACACAGTTCCGGTTGTTGTTTGGATCACGCGTTTCCGCTGAGGAATTTCTGAATTTTGAATACGAAGCCTCGGTGAAAGCGGGAAGATGGAGGGCGAGAAAGAACGCCCAAAATGCATCGAGAACAGCCCTGAAGACCGTTTCGCAGCCGTGCCTTTCAACTTAGAGCGCAGCTCCAAATATTCTTGGATAGAGTTCCTCGATGAGTTGAATGCGTCAAACGCGAGTAAATATCGTGCAATGACTCACAATCAATCGTTTGTTTGCTGAAATTATAATATGTATGCTGGACCATTTGTCTATTGCTCCTCGTGCCCGACCGGTCAGATGGCGTGCGGCGGAAAGAGCGAGCCTGAGTGTGAGTTCTCTCCTATTAAACTTGTTCCCCCTAACTTGCGATTTTAGGCGATCACCAAAAGTGGTGGTTTTGGGTCATCATCGCCGTCTGCATCTTCTTCGTCGTCGCTGTCCCCTTGGGGATCGTCATCTGCTGTTGTATCTGCTACTGCACCAAGGTACGTCACTCCACGAAAGCGGAGCCGCAATTTATTTTTTGCAGTGCGGTGACTAGTTCAACGACGACACCTCTTCACTTCCTGTCCTCTCCCCTCCTATAAAGTACATATTCTGTTATCGTCTTGTTGAAGTTTTCTGCTGAAAATATCATACTTGCCAGTGAATGGAAATGCCTAATCGAAAGCTTTTCGAGTTTTATTCCTTCTTCCTGATGCAGAAGTCGACTTGAGAGTCTCTAGAAGCTTTGCCGAGCTTAGTCCGTTGTGGTTTGCCTAGAATATGATCAGTCGGGCAAGACTTGCTCCCTTCAAAACCTTCCAATCAGCTTGAACGAGGGAAAGAGAAGAAAGTGGGCAAATACAGCGGGCTGCATCATAGCCGACGGACGTTCTCTACATTCCTTGATCCTTCGATGTGTTCAAGATCTTTCAATTGCTCAAGAAACCTCGCTTGAGAACTATCCAAATGCGAACAACCTCGTATGCGAGCCAATGAAATAAGAACCGGCCGTTTGCGAACCAAGTTCTTTTACATCGCCAAGCTGAAATCCTCAAGATAAAGTCCTTTTTGCGTAACAAAGCTATGATAAAGCCGTGGAATTGGAATAAAAGAACCATTTGCGATGCAAAGGAGACCTCATCTTGAAAAATCCAGCTGGGCGATGTAAAAGAACTTGGTTCGCAAACGGCCGGTTCACATTTCATTGATTCGCATGCGAGGGTTTGTAACTGACTTGTGAGAGCTCGCATACGGTAAGTTCGCATAGAAAAAGGCCGCATTCGACGTAGAGCCACAAAACTCTCATTTTTCTATATGCAACTGATCATACGTTTGTCTTGCAAATGGAATGGTGGATATTACTAACCGTTTTCAGAGCTTCTCCCAAGTCGCCATAACGCGCGCGCGATACGGGAACCCAGAAATGTGTTAATTGAGAAAACCACAAGGATTGCAACCACTGAATTGCACGTGCCAGATTGACCTCAATAATATTCACATCGTGTAACTGCAAGGTTCCAGGTTAAAATTTTGACAGTGGAATGCTTTTTGTTTATAGACCAATTTCAATTTGCATCCCAACTTGCGGTTTCACTTGCACTACAGATGAAGCAAGCGCAGAACGCTTACAATTAGTGAGGGCCGATTTCTTCTTCAACCACGTCAACTGCATCATTGAAAAGTTGAAGCTCATCCGATAGTCTTTGTTGTTGTTTTTCTGCTCGTTTTGTGACGGACGGCGAGCCCGCCTGGACACTTGGATGCCCCATGCGTGCCTTCTCACACTCCGGCCCCTTTCTCTCAGCTCCCGGCAACTGATAAGCGGAGGTTCGCGTCGAGGCCGGCCTTCGATTTCTGACCTGGCCATCTGTCGGTCGTCTTCCCCCTATGCCCCGGCTACTCCATGTAGTCGTCGGACTCCTCATTGGTGTCCCTCTCTGTAAGTCTTTTTCTTGTCCCAAATGAGTTTCAGCTGAAAGCATAATCCATCCGGTCATCTTCAATCGATCCGGTCCCACAATCCAGGATTTTCAGGCGCATCGCGCCAAGTTTCTCAATGAATTGAAAGGTTTTCTTCAGTAGGAGGAATTTCTGACAGTTCAGGTTATGAATTTGGTTGGCCGGACTTTGACTGCGAGGTGGAGACGTTGCCCGAACCGGCAGTCACAGCTCACAGACTGCGACCCGAGAACATCGCTGTTGTCGGTGCAATCGGCGACTCTTTGACGGTAAGTAGTGCTACCTTTCGAGGTAGCAAAATTCCACTCATATTGCTGTTTCAACCGTTGCGAATAAGTATAGCAAACATATCACAACAATGGTACCGGTGGCTCGACCAGAACCAATTTTCAGGGTTATTGATGTTTCAGGCAGGCAAGGCGGCCGTCACGAAGCTCGTCGAAGACATTGACACGGAGTTCCGTGGACGGTCCTTCTCCATTGGCGCCGATGAGGACTTGCGATTTGTCGGCACTTTGCCTAGTTCGTTTCATTTTGTTCCCTTTTGAGGAGTCCGCGAGTTTTCGCTCAACTCTTCACATTCAGATGTCCTTCGTCGCTTCTCCCCTTACCTCCTTGGAACAAGCCATCGAACGTCGACTGCCGAGAACCTTCTCCTTTCCCAGTTCAACGTCGCTCAGACAGGAAGCCACTCGGACGACGCCCTCAGACAGGTCTTTGATGGTCTTCGATAACATTCTTTACCTTGTTCCTCATGTTGAATGTTCCTCATCTCGCGAGCCTGGAAATCTTTTCAGTTGATGAATTCGCCGTTTCACGATCAAAATGAGTGTTTGCCGCACTTCTTGCACAATTTCTGTCGGATCGTTGCCTTTATAGGTAGTTGAGCTTGGGGTAGTTGAGCGAATTGAAGCGGTGAGAGAGTCGGCGGTTCACAGCTAAAGATGCGCATAAGACACACGCCGCTGCACGATGAACAGATTTGCAGGCTCGTAAGCTCGTGGCACGCATCAATGCTAGCGACGCAGTGAACTTCGATGATGACTGGAAATTGATCACTCTCTTCACCGGCTCGAATGATCTGTGTCACGGCTGTCAAGCAGAGGTTTCTTAGTTTTTATTTGTTATGGACGTTGTTTGGGGAACAATTTAGCGAGCGTCGTGGCCTCAATTGTTTTTAAACATTCAATCTTTCCAGTTCAACTTCAACGCGTCGACGTATCTCACCAACATCCAAGCAGCCATCGACTACCTCCAATCGACTCTTCCCAGGACGATCGTCGCCCTCATGCCGCCCTTCCCCGTTCAAGTCCTTCTAAGAACTCATCTCTTCAGCGATTTCTGCAATATCGTCCACAGGTTAGCTGAAATGAGATATAACTCTTTCGTAGAGAGAAATGCTCTTGTCTTGTTGACACTCCTCAACCTGCACTCGAGAAGCTCTTCATACAGTATCGTGACCAGTTGAAAGTGGGTTTCATCTTGCATCCAAAAAACGAACCGTGCAGGTTTTCACAGAGAAACATTATCAAACGGACGAGTTCGCCGTGGTTTTGGTGCCCGCCTTTGACATAAACGAGCTGCCGACAGCGTGGAATGTAGCTTCTTTTCGTTAGCTAAAGAGCTTTCAGGGCGAGCCCCTCCTCCCTCTTCTGGCCCTGGACTGCTTCCACTTCTCTGAGTACGCCCACGATCTAGCAGCCAAATTGCTCTGGGACAATCTGTTGGAAACACCGAGCGAGTGGACACTCGCCTCTCGTCTAGCTGATATTCGACAACTTCGTTTCAAATGCCCGAATAAGGTTGTTGACAAACATGTTGTCAACAAACAATAAACTTTATAGAAATGCCCGTATATCCGAAACATGTGCTTGACTTCTGTGTATACAACGTTGTCGTCAAACTCAAACCTACAAACACCTTGAGGTTTTTTCTCTGCTT